>JAODAL010017053.1:0-78907 GCA_025379985.1 Phyllomedusa bahiana
TTGTCACTATGTTGCCACCTGAGTATCAGTTTGTTTTTTTCCAGCTTTCTCGGCAGACTTTATCAGGAAACATTCCCCTTCATTTTTTGGTCAGTTTTGCCCTCTTAAGTGCCCGGGGAATTTTTATAGTGGGGCGTTTCTAAGAGCGGCGGCAGTCATGTGCTGTCTTACTAAAACCAACATTGTATGAAGCCCAAAACCAAGCCCCTTGCATTTTTAAAGCATGGCCAACTTCACAGAACCCTGCAGGCTCTTTGCAGCCTAAATAGCTGTTTTTTAACGGAGTCGTCCCGAATAATTCGGAACGAAGTTATTTTTCCCGAGAAATTCGGCGAAGTGAATGAAACGAATTTCGGGAAATTCGCCCATCTTTAGTACCAACACAAAGTAAACTTCAGCCTGCAGAAAATAAGTTCTCACACACGTCCTTAGTTGTCCTTAGAAAAAAAGTTATTGGTCTCAGAAAATGGCACTGCACACCAAGTTTAAAAAATAAAACATTTTTAATAGAAAATTACGAAAACCATATAAATTTGGTATCACCAGAAGCATACGGATTTGTTTCCTAGCACATTACGGCTTTTAAATTTTCTATGCTGGGGGAGGAAATACAATTTTTCTTGTTTGCCTAGAAAGCCCCCACTTTGTGCTGTGACAGGGCCATGAATGGAGTCCCTGGAGGCAAGGGCAATAATGACTGCCTGCAGAAGGGGCCACATTTTTAAAACTGCTAGGTCAAAAAATTCACTTGGTTGCCCATAGAAACCCAAATCAGGGGCCCCTTTTTAAAATTTTTTCCAGACACTAAAGAAATGAAAGGGGTTCTTTGATTGGTTGCTATGGGCAACCAAGTGCGTTTTAGACCTAGACAGTTTTCATATATGTGGTCCTAGTAGTTAAGACAAAGCAAATTACTATTACTATCATACAAATAAAAAGGGTTCCCCAGCATGAAATGTTTTACAATAAAATAAAGGAGAAAAGGAGAATATTTAATTTACCAATCACCTGTCGCTCCTGTGCTGACACTTCTCCAGTATCCTGCTAGTCTTTGTTTACCAGACTGCAGCAATTGCAAGGGTTTTTGACCCCAGAGGAAAGGGTTGGTTTTGTGCATGAAAAATGACACAACATTGCTGGAGCTGGGTAAATGTAGATGGTGTGTGGGCATGGGATCATTAGAGGGTTGGTAAAGTCTGCTTACTTTTTAGGCCGTTCACCGGCTTAATTGCGGACTAAATTACCCCCGCAATTTCGCCGTGTGGGCGGGGGGGGGCGGGACGGGGGGGGTGAGGGGGGGGCCGACACTTTTCCCGGGCCCAAAAGACAATCACTGCTAGCGGCGCGTAACGCCGTAGAAAGTGACCGCAATTACCTCCCTGCCCCCCGGCTTTGCCGGGCAGGGGGAGGGGGACGTTTAAACCCTATTTCCTATGAGAACGTGAATTACGAATGACTGGGCCTTTTCGACCCTAAATTTGGGGCACTTGCGCGTAATTACAGACCCCCCAATACGGCCCATTTTAAGCCTGTGAAAAATGGCCTTACACTGTAAAAAAACAAGGAGTTTTATTACCCCTTTCTTTCTGCAAGAGCAACATTTTGCTGCATAAATAAGTAAAAGTTGGGGGTTTTTTTGTTCCATTGACAAATCTAACCCCCAATTTCCTAGGTGTACTGCACAATACCGATGTTACAGTTTATATTAAAAAAAAAATGACGATTTGTAAAAAGTATTATTCCAGGAAAAAAAAAACTCTAAATAAAAGGGGAAAGGACTGCGGAAAAGGAATGAATGTGTTACGTTTTTATAGTTGTACTGAACCTAAAGTCTGCTTTGTCAGCCTTGTCTTGCTTGTCCACCCAGATCCTGAAGGTTTCAAAAGGGATTAAGCATACCTCAGCATACCTCCCAACCATTCTCTATCCAGTGGGACAGTCCTAGACGGTCTGCTACATGTCCCAATATGTGTACCTTGAAGGTGTGGGTGACAGGATACAACATGATAACTTTTGTAGCTGCTTTGTGGCCAACTTACTTTTCCTCACTCAACACCTTTGGCATCTTCTCCTTCCAAAAGCGGTACACATGGTGGGGCCCGTAATGGCCAACTGCACAATGGTAGATTTCTCCCATGTATATAACTGTGTGAATTCATTAACTGTAACGTCAAATTGGTGCTGAAATGTGTTGTTGTAAATACAATAATAAAAAAAGAATGTGGAGAATTTGATAAGTCATGTACAGCAAAATTCATAGTTTTTGTCACATTCAGGTACAGTGTCGGACTGGTGTGCCTAGGGCCCACAGGTGGAGTTGACTCTAGGGGCCCACCGGTTGAGCCGCTTCTGGGCCCAACAGTGGGGTTTATTTTAGGGGCCCACCCTACAGCTACTGTAACTGACTGCAGATACCTTCTATGTTTTTTTACCTCTTCTGAGGATGTATATGCAGTTAAAAAAACAACTTCAGATCTATCGTGCTCAGGGGCCCACTGGGGGTTTCCCCTATTCCCCTGTGGGCCAGTCCAAGCCTCTTCAGGCACAAATGTGCAACTTTTTGCCATTTTTGCATCTCCTTACTTTTTAAAATGGAAAATAAAAGTGGTCATAATTCAGAGGGAGTATGTGGACCCCTCCCACCTGACTTTTATTTTTTTAATTTCCCAAAAGAATTTTGGTATAAAAAAAATTTTGGGAAAATTTTCTAAGGCATAGATTTCACTTTTGGGCGACAGGGTATGAACGGGTTTTCGCCCGTTTTCGGGCGTATATTTCCCGCCTCCCGGCCCGAATCCCCCTGCCCGGGGAGGGGGGCCAGGGAAGTTCCCCCGGTTGGTTTTAACAAAAAAAAAAAAAAAAAAAAAAAAAAAAAAAAAGGGGCCCCCCCCAGGGGCCCCCCCCCCTTCCCCCCGGCCCCACTTTTAAAAGAATTTGCCATCCCCTTCCCCCCCAAGAGAAGGGGCCCCCCAAAAGGCCCCCAACCCCCCCCCCCCCCAAGTGTTTGGGCCCCCCCCCGGGAAATTTTTGGTAGGGCCTTCCCCCCGGGGCCCCCCCCCCCCCCCCCGGGAACGCCCCCCCCCCCTGGCCCCAAGGGCCCCCGCCCCCGGAAAAAACCCCCCCCTTCCCCAAAAGGGCTTGTCCGAGGCGGCTTCCCCCCAAGCGCACCCCCCCCCCCCAAGGAAAGCCCCCCCCCCGGCCAAAGACCCTTTTTTTTAATTTTTTTTTTTCCCCTAAAAATTGGGCTTCCCGGCCCCCCCCCGGCCAAGAAGGCCCCCCCCCCAAAGAACCCCCGGAAAAAAATTGCCCAACCCCCGGAAACCCCCAGTTAAAAATCCGACGAAATTTTGGCGGCTCCCCGCTCCGTGCAGCGGGAAAGAAAGAATCCAAAAAACGCCTTTTTAAAAAGGGGGGAAAAAAAATTGTCAAAAACAGAGCTCAACCCCCAAAAAAAAAAAAAAAAAAAAAAAATCACTTCCAAAAATCAAAAAAGGGCCGCAATATCAAAAATTTGGGGATTTTGGAAAATTTTGGGGAAATACGTTTTTTAAAAAAATTTCTAAAGGCTTTTCTCATTGGCCGGAAAAGCCAAAAAATCAAAAATTGGAGGGGGACAGGGGAACCTTTAATCCCTTTTGGGGGAACGTTTTGGACCAATCAAATAACGGGGGGGACATTTAAAAATTCCAGTAAAAATGCAAAAAGAGCTGATTGGTTAGCTAGCGGGGGTTTGGGCTATCTCGGCCCAATAAAAATTTAGGGCGACAGGGCCCCCATTATAGCCTTTGGAGAATTTTAAACCCAAATAAAAAATCCAAGGCGGGATTTTTCAAAATAAAAGTAAAAATGCGGAAAGGCTGATTGGTTGAGCTAGCGGTGGTTTTGCCTACCCCAGCCAATAAGGGGCCGAGTTTACTTCCCCCCATTGTATTCAATGGGAGGGGGGGCGAAAATTGCATTCTCGGCGCCCCAGCGCCGTCCCGGAAAGGGAAAGAAATTGAATAAAAAAAATCATTCTTATTAAGTGAAAAACATTATCAAAAATTAAAGCGCGAAACCTTTTTTTAAAAATAAGCATTTTAAACCCCAAAAAACGCGTTTGTCGCCGAAAACCACGCTACCTAGGGAATTGAAATAGAGAGATCCCGGGGAAAATACAGAAATTTTAAAATTTTTTAAAGCGCTTTCATTGGTCGGCAGAACCCCAGCCAATCAAAATTTGGGAGCACAAAGCCCCATTATACCCTAGGAGAAGTTTTGACCAATCAAAATAGGAGCGCCCAGTGCCCCCATTATACCCCTATGGAAAAATATAAAAAAAATAAAAAATCAAAGGCGGGACAGTTAAAAATAAAAGAAAAAAGACAAAAAAAGAGCTGTTTGGGCGGCTAGCGGGGGCTTGGCTTTTTCCCAGCCAATCAGAGGCGAGCTACTTCCCCCAAATGTAGCCCTATGGAGAGATGGGGGCAGTGAAATCTCGGGCTCAGCGCCGTGCGGCATGAAGTTTTAAATTTAAAAAAATTATTTTTATTAAGTGTAAAAAAATTATCAGGATAAAGCGCTGAAACCCTTTTTCTAAAAAAAAAGCATTTAAAAATCCCGAATAACGCGTTTTTTTCGCCCAACCCGGGAAATTTCAAAAGAGAAAAATCGCCGGGGGGAAAACCCGTTTAAATTTAAATTGTTTAAACTCTTCGGATTGGGGGCATACACCAAACCAATTTAGAATAGGAGGACAGTGGGGCCCCTTTTTTCCTAGGGGAGAATTGACCAATCAGGGAATTTGGACGACAGGGAAACCCCTTATAAACCCATGGGGGAAATAAATTTACCAATCATATTAAAAAGGGGGAAACCCTTCAAAAAAACAGTAAAAAGGGGAAAAAAAAAGCTGATTGGTTGAAGCGGGGGGGGCTCATTTCCCCTTTGGGCCCAAACAGAAACGCAAGCTTAAAATTTTTCTTTTTGCGAGCTCTTTTTGATTGACTAAGTTTTTAAAAGGGGGTGGGTTTTTGGCCAATGGGGAGAGCGGAGCGACGCTCCTATGATTTTCTAATGGGAAATTTTAAAATTTAAAAAAGTACCCTAGCCGGGGAAACAAATTTATAAAAACTACAGAAGTTGGCCCGATGTGTAAATTAAAAAAAAATAATAAAATGGGGGGAAAAAAAAAAAAAATATTAATTTAATTTAAAAAAATTTTTTTTCTTTTTTTATTTTCGTTATCCAAGGGTCAATAGTATGGGTGCAAAGAAATGATGGGTAAAGGTTTTCCCGTTTTCTTGGGGTTTATTTCTTTTTGACTTTTCCCTGATGTTTTCACACAAAGGGGAGTGTTTTTTTGGTGTTCAATAAAAAAAATCCCTTTTGTCTCTATTTAATTATCCCTCATATAGGCTGTCGCAAATTTTTTTAAAGGCCCTAATAATCCTAGTGTTTTGTTTAAAATTTTTTACTTTGCAGAAAGTAATAAAAATGGCTTAAACTTTTTTTTTCTTCTCATTAAATTCCCGGCATTTTGGGCAAATATTTAAAAAATTTGGGAAACCTAAATTTTCCTGATGTGGGTAAATTTTTTTCTGATTTCATTTCAAATATTTGGGGGAAAAAAAGCAAAAGTTTCTTTTTATATAGTGTATGTAAAAAATTTTTTGGTTTTTTAACTGTTTAAATTTTGAGTGCCAGTTAAAGGTTTTTTTTTTTGGTTTCCCCCTGCTGCTTTTTCATCACACCCATTTTTTTCCTACTTTGACGGGATTCCCATTTATTCCCCGGGCCCCCAACACAGAAAACTGGGGCTCCCCATGGGTTTCCCAGAAACACAGGGGGGAAAAATGCATACTGAAAAAATAAAAATGAGGGATTAGTTTGCAACCCCTTTCAGGGCTTCATTTACTTGCAAGTACCCACACTAGCTTTACTAGCAATGAACAAAAAAAAATTAATTATAGTTTAATTTTTTTTTTTTTTTTTTAGATTGCTGATGTAAATTGTTTTTTTTACCCATTGGAGGCTTTTTTTTTTTTAAATCACATCTTATAAATTTGTGCAAACCCTGTTGCAAGTCACTACACTTTGCATGACACCAAACAATGACTAAATTATGGCTGATATAAATCATTAATTTGTCGAACAGGAGATTAGACACTTTGGAAGAAAATGCACCAAAAAAGAATCCAATACATTGATAAATGTGGGCCATTATCTAAAAATGTCTTACTAAATTTGTAAAGTTTACACATCAGATCACATTGCTACTAGAGATGGGCGAATTGATTCTAACGAAGTGGAATTCGTTTAGAATTTCAGGAAAACTTCGGTTCGGAACGAATTCAAAGTTTGGGTAACTTCACGTGAACGAAGTGTGCTTTTGATTGATAAAATGGCTGCGAGCACATGGCGTTACATGGGGCAAAGACCTCTGGGAGGAAGAAGGGCATAGCCTGCATGACATGTGCAGAGATGAAAGACAATCAGAGACCGGTGGGATTCTGTGACGTCACCGCACTATATAAGTCCGGCGCGACGCCGGGAGCTCATACCGCTCTCACTGTACTGATCAGGGAAGGTGCTGCCGCGGCTGATTGTTACTGAAGAACTGATTTTTTACGCGATTTTTGGGGGTGTCACAGCTTGTCTCAGAGACTGTTCTCTTAACGTTCAATTTCTGATTTTGTGGGGTATTGCATCTGAAGTCCAGTGTGCGTCCACTGCAGCTGCCATATACATTTTAATGCTATCTGCTCACAGCACATTGAATATCCAAGGGGGATCTAAGCCTTTCCCGTTGTATTCATTTAAAGAAAACAGCGTTTTTACAATACAAATACCACTTCATTTTTGGCTGCTCAATTCTTTTGCACAATTTACATCCAGGGGTTAATTAAGCGTTGTTCTGCTGCTGTGGTGACTAAAAAAAAAACCGTCTTTTTTCATCGGCAAAACATACATTTTTCCTGTAGATAATTCACATGCGAAGGTTAATTACAAGTTTTCCTCTTGTTGTGTAGTGTAAAATACACGCCATTGTAACACGCTACAAGCTGGAAATTTTTTGGCTGCTCAATTCTTTTGCGCAATTTAAAATCCAGGGGTTAATTAAGCGTTGTTCTGCTCTGTGGTGACTAAAATAAACCATCTTTTTCACAGGCAAAAAAAAACATTTTTTCTGTAGCAATAATTCACAAGCGAAGGTTAATTACAAGTTTTCCTTAGTTGTGTAGCGTAAAATACACGCCATTGAAAACACGCTACAAAGCTCGTAGTTTTTGGGTTGCTCAATTCTTTTGCGCAATTTACATCCAGGGGTTAATTAAGCGTTGTTCTACTGCTGTGGGACTAAAAATAAACCTTTTATTTCACTGGCAAAAAAAAAAATTTTTTCTGTAGCATAATTCACAAGCGATGGTTAATTACAAGTTTTCCTCTTGTTGTGTAGTGTAAAATACACGCCATTGTAACACGCTACAAAGCGGGTAGTTTTTTGGCTGCTCAATTCTTTTGCGCAATTTACATCAAGGGTTAACTAAATATTTTTCTGCAGTTGTACTCAGTAAAAGAAACTTTGTTTTTCACCGCCCACAAAAAGAAATTCTGTAGCATAATTCATATCCGAAGGTTAATTAAGCCTGTTTGGCTTTTATATTCAGTAAAATACACAGAGTTTTTAAACGGCACATACAAGAAAAAATTTTCCTGCCATTTGTGGAGCGGGAATTTTTTATCCAAGGGTTACCCAAGCTTGTTACTGGGTTCAATTTGGAGTCAAATACAGGGTGTGTATTTATCATATAACAGATATCCCTTTATCAAACAGTGTCTGTACATTTTAGAACAAACAGTATGTCAGAAAGAGAGGTGGCAGGCTCTTCACCTGCGAGTGAGTGGGAGCTAACGTTGGCACCACGGCCCTGCGTCAACACATGCAGCATCACCATCCGGTGGCCTGCGAGAAACGTGGCTCAGATGTGGTGGTCCATCCTGCCGCCGCAGTAGCAGCAGTGCCCATTGGCACGCATGCCATTACAGCCAGTCAAGGCTCCACCACCTCTGCAGAAGGGAGCTGTTTCTCTTTGACATCATCTCCCGGTCCAGATGCTCCTGCTCCTCGCTACTCATGGCGCCAGCAGTCGTTCAGCGAGGCGATTGCAAGAGAAAAACCCGTATGCGTCAACCATCCTAAGGTGCAGCAGCTGACCGTGCTCCTGTCCAAGTTGTTGGTACTGCAGTCCCTCCCTTTCCAAATGGTGGACTCTGCACCGTTCAGAGAACTAATGGCTTGTGCCGAGCCAAGATGGAGAGTTCCAAGCCGTAATTTCTTTTCAAAAAAGGCAGTACCAGCACTTCATAAATATGTAGAACAGAAAGTGGGCCAGTCCTTGAGCTTATCAGTTTGTTTACGGCCCATTGGGTGAATGTGCTTCCTGCCCAGGCACACCAACTTGGACAGGAGACGCCGCTATCTCCTCCACGTTGTCAAACTGCGGCTCCTGCGCCAATGTCCGCCTCCTCCTCCTCCACCACCACCACCATCTCAGCCTCCACAAGTACTGCTCCATCATACCACATGTGTAGGGCACAGCGGTGTCACGCAGTTCTACACCTGGCTTGCCTCGGTGAACGAAGTCACACAGGGGAGGAACTGCTCTGCGTCATGCAGCAAGAAATCCATGTGTGGCTTTCTCCGCGCCAACTGCAAATCGGAACCATGGTGACGGACAATGGGAGGAACATGGTGTCCGCGCTGCACCAAGGAGGGATGGTCCATGCGCCCTGCATGGCGCATGTGTTCAATCTGGTTGTCGATCTTCAGAAGATTCTGAAAATGGCCGGGACACTGTGCATGCACTTCATCCATTCCTACAAAGCCAGGAACACCCTCCTCGAATTGTAGCGGCAGAACGGCCTCCCCCAACACACTCTGATATGCGATGTTTCCACCCGTTGGAATTCCAGCCTGCATATGTTGGACCGACTGTATGAACAGAGAAAGGCCATTGACGATTTTTTGATGATCCAGGCGGACAGGAGTACTCCACTGTGTAACTTTGATGTCAGCCAGTGGCAGCTCATGCGTGACACCTGCTGTTCGAGGAGGCGACGTTATTTGTCAGTCGCCAGGACTACGGGATGAATAACGTCATTCCACTGCTTCATGTCCTGGAACAGATGCCGAAAAATCTGTCTGGGCAGGGGACTGGAGACGTGGCGACTACATCTCGCGGCCACATGAGTCCGGTGGGGACTGAACTGGAGGAGGAGGAGGAGGAGGACATTGGAGAAGAAACATTTTCTGGTAAAATGAGTGGATTTTCTACCCCGTTGACAAGAGAGGAGGAGCAGGAGCAGCTGGAGGAGGTAGATGGAGATGAGGAAGACGAGGCAGATGACCCGCAAGCACCGTGGCAGTATACAGTGGAGATGGAGGCAGGGAGCCCCTCGGAGTCACTTGTGCAGATGGCCCGCAGCATGCTGATTTGCCTGGCTAGTGACAGCCGAATAGTATCCATCCGGCAGAGGGATGACGTCTGGCTCTCCACCCTATTGGAACCTCGCTACCAGTCCAAAATGGGAGCCTTTTTCCCAGCTACTGAGAGGGAGGACAAACTCAAATACTATAGGGAAATCCTCCGTAGTCAGTTGGCGGCTGCCTATGTGCGGCATCGTCCCTCCTCTGACAGGTCTGACTGGGGGGTTCCTCAGCGCTCACGTACTACTGCCGCGGCTGCTGGGGGAAGGTGGAGGGGTAGGAGCAGTACCAGCTTCATCAGCAGCAACCTAAGTCTGGAGTCACTGATGAGCAGCTTCCTTCACCCGCCTAGTGAGGAGGGTAGTCGCCAGAAGCAGCAGCAGGACCTGGAGCAGACCCTGAACCAACAGGTGGTGGCCTACTTGGACAGCACTCTGCCACCCCAGTTAGAAGATCCGCTGGACTACTGGGCAGCCAAACTGGGGTGTGTGGCCCGCAACTTGCCGAGTTTGCAGTGGAGAAGCTGTCCTGTCCGGACCAGTTAGTGTGGCATCAGAGCGGGTGTTCAGTGCGGCGGGGGCCATCGTTACCCCAAGGAGAACCCGCTTGTCCACCGGGGAAATGTGGGAAAGACTGACCTTTGTCAAGATGAATCAGGTGTGGATCGGCCAGGATTTCCACACACCAATGCCTAGGCGTCAGACTACATCAGCCATGACGCCTCACCCAAACTGTGAGAAAATGAGTGTGGGGTTTTAAAAACTTACCTGCCTCCCCCGCCACATATTCGATGCCGCCACCTGCCTGATGCCACACATCTGCTCACAGTTTCTCCATCTGCCACCAACCATTTTACCAGGGGCTGGTATTGCCACCCACCTCCACACTCTGTCATTGTGCCACTTTATGACCTCATGCTGCTGTTGCTGGTGCCCGTGACATCCACACTGTTTTCATTGTCCACTCTCTGACCTCATGCTGTTTTCCCTGCCGCCGTCACCTCCAACTCTCTGTCATTGTGCCACTCTGTGGCTTACTCCAGTTTTTGCCACCTCCAGAATGTCATTGTGCCACTGTCTGACCTCATGCTGCTGCCACCATCACCTCCACTCTCGGTCATTGTGCCACTCTGTGGCCTACTACTGTTTTGCCACCTCCAGAATGTCATTGTGCCACTGCCCACCTCATGCTGCTGCTGCCGTGCCCTCCACACTGTGTCATTGTGCCACTCTGTGGCCTCCTTCTGTTTTGCCACCTCCAGAATGTCATTGTGCCACTGTCTGACCTCATGCTGCTGCTGCCGTACCCTCCACACTCTGTTATTGTGCCACTCTGTGGCCTACTCCAGTTTTTGCCACCTCCAAATTTCATTGTGCCACTGTTGACCTCACTGCTGGCTTGCCGTGACCTCCACACGTGTCATTGTGCCACTCCCCTGACCTCATTCTGTTGCTCCCGCCGTCGTCACCCTCCACTCTCTGTCCCTTGTGCCACTCCGTGGCCTCCTCCTGTTTTTGCCACTCCAGAATGTCATTGTGCCACTGCCTGACCTCATGCTGCTGCTTGCCCGGCCCTCCACACGGTATCATTGTGCCACTCTGGTGGCCTAACTCCAGTTTTTGCCACCTCCAGAATGTCATTGTGCCACTGTCTGACCTCATGCTGCTGCTACCGTGACCTCCACACTGTGTCATTGTTTTCCACTCTCTGACCTCATGCTGTTGCTCCTGCTGCCGGGCACCTCCACTCTCTGTCATTGTGCCACTCCCGTGGCCTACTCCTGTTTTTGCCACTTCCAGAATGTCATTGTGCCACTGCCTGACCTCATGCTGCTGCTGCTGTGCCCTCCACACTGTGTCATTTTGCCTATCTGTGGCCTACTCCTGTTTTGGCCACCTCCAGAATGTCATTGGCCCTGTCTGACCTCATGCTGCTGCCACCGTCACCTCCACTCTGTCATTGTGACACTCTGTGGCCTACTACTGTTTTGCCCCCTCCAGACTGTCAGGGTGCCCCTGCCGGACCTCAGGCGGCTTCTGCCGTGCCCTCCACACTGTGTCATTGTGCCACTCTGTGGCCTACTCCTGTTTTTGCCACCTCCAGAATGTCATTGTGCCGCTGCCTGACCTCATGCTGCTGCTGCCGTGCCCTCCACACTGTGTCATTGTGCCATTCTGTGGCCTACTCCTGTTTTTGCCATCTCCAGAATGTCATTGTGCCACTGTCTGACCTCATTCTGCTGCTGCCGTGACCTCCACACTGTCATTGTGCCACTCTCTGACCTCATGCTGTTGCTCCTGCTGCTGTCACCTCCACTCTCTGTCATTGTGCCACTCTGTGGCCTACTCCTGTTTTTGCCACCTTCAGAATGTCATTGTGCCACTGCCTGACCTCATGCTGCTGCTGCCGTGCCCTCCACATTGTGGCATTTTGCCACGCTGTGGCCTACTCCTGTTTTTTGCCACTTCCCCGAATGTCATTGTGCAACTGTCCCGACCTCATGCTGCTGCCCCCGTTTACCTCCACTCTCTGTCATTGTGCCACTCTGTGGCCTACTACTGTTTTGCCACCTCCAAAATGTCATTGTGCCATGCCTGACCTCCTGCTGCTGCTTTCCGTGCCCCCACATGTGGCATTGTGCCACTCTGTGGCTTACTCCCCTTTTTTTGCCACCTCCAGAATGTCATTGTGCCGATGCCTGACCTCATGCTGCTGCTGCCGTGCCCTCCACACTGTGTCATTGTGCCACGCTGTGGCCTACTCCTGGCCTACACTTCTTGAAAAACAGATTATAAATTACCACAAATTAAATACCACATAACTTTACTGATAATTTGATAGTGGAAAAATACATAGCTAACCTACGAATACATCTGTCATTATAAATACATAAATTCTGAATACGAATGGACACAATACAAATTGGTGTATCATGAAAAGTAACAGCACATACATTAAATGCTAAAATATATCTGCAGTTGTTTCATGTAGATGAAACCATGTCAATACGTCTACAATGACCAGATGATTTTGTCAGTATAAAAAGCAAACAATGCACCCACTGGCCATCTCATGTAGCCAGGGTTTATTTCTATGGTACTCTTTTCATTCATGTGTCATGAGGCTTGTCCCACACCAATTTACCCATGGACTGGAATGGACATCTTTGTTGGATACTAAGCATAAATATATATCTCTAAAAACAGGCACAAAATGAAGTCAAATGGGCAAATTTGGAAGGCATAGTGGCATATTAATGTTGTCTAATACTTAGATGATGTATTCTAAGACTATGTAGTCTATGAGTACATAAAATTTATTACAGTGGCTCCTGCAGGATAATAATTAGATGCATCTTTAATCACTGTTGTATATCATTGTACCATTGGTGTAAATGATGACAGACTTTTTGAGCCAGAATTATGGAGTAAATTTGGAGCGTGGTGTTGCAGCTCAAACCACACCCTTTCGGCTGAGTTACACCGCCACATTTTCTGATTGCAGAAAGCACTAAACAGGCAAAAACACATAAATGTAGTGTAAGGTATTCACCCATGTTTGTGCCACTAATTAAACCAGAATTCTAGTGCATTTGGAATAGTAAATTTGCCCCAATCGTGATGTATTTTTTTTTAATCCTAATATACCAGAATTTGGACAAACCTTTTTGTATAGGACTTTTTTTTTCTTTTACTAGATATACATTACTCACAAAAAGTTAGGGATATTTTGCATTTTGTTGAAATTTGTGTGGCATTCATCATCTGTTTATTGCCCTAGTTTCCTGGGACATTCCTCCAACCACCTGGACTGCTCCTGTATATGTTCGCACATCACTGAAGCCAGAATCCATCTTTGTTCTCATTCTCCTCCCCACCTCTGTATTGTGCCATTCAGCCCCTTTCACCCACTTAACCATCAACGCATTCTGAAAAGCTGCTATACTTTGGAGATTACATGACCACTCTTCCATATTGGCGCTCAGGGCATCTGTGCTAATGGAGTAGCTTGATAGCTGCTTTATTTTACCACTTTCCATTCCTTCTCCTTACTTATTTGGAACTCTTTCCCCATACTCAGTGATTTATACTGCTGACCACTATGAAGCCTTGATTTTGCATTTTGTTAGGTATTATCTTATTTTATAGCATGTTAGCTTCTTCTCTGCTGTCTCAACATGAAAACATTTTAGTCTGGTACTTTGAAAACTTAGATATAATCTGTATCTTTCTTTTTTAAACAAATAATTTACTTTTAAACTAAAATATTTTAGTAAAACATTCAAAAGGTGATCTTTTTGTCAACTAACAGCTATTTTAACGAACATTCACTGTCGGACTGGGATGCCTGGGATGCCCACCAGTGGAGTTCATTCTTAGAGCCCATTTTACAGGTACTGTCCAAAACTGTCCATACTGCTTATGCCTCTTTCACTCTGCCTCTTTTTCTATATCTTTCATCCTTAAAAGGACTTTCCAAACCCAAGGGATCACTGGGGGTTCCCCTAATCCCTAGTGGGCCAGTCCAAACCTGTGTACATTCATGTCTTATTTTTCTTGCAATGTTCCACTGATTGTTTAGTGTCTATATCGCCTTCTCATTGTGGAGTCAGAATGTAAACAACTGAAAGAGAGCACCATCTGCTGTACCATTATAGAAAAATGCTAAGCAATATAGTGTCCACAATGCAATGAATAGAAGTTGAACAATAAATACCTAACATTTCTGGATATATTTTGTGACAAGCTATGTCATCAAACAACTTTAATAGCTTCATAACTCTATGTGACAGGTGCTTAAAAAGCTCCAATATATTATGTACAGTGTTAGGACAGCACTAGTCACTTACTCTACACTATTGAGTCTATAGGGATAGAATAGTTCTGCCGCTATGTGAAAAATGTTGATAATCTAAAAATATGATTATATGCTTGTCAGCTCCACTTGGTGCAGGCTATGCCCTGGATTTTACCCTTTAAACACTGAACTGTAGAGTAGCTGTCAACTGGCCGAGCAAATCAAGAGAGCAATTGAACAAAGCCTGGGTCAGAACCAAGAGACAGGAGAGAAAATATCTCTGCCGAATCTAAATTACATATCAAAGTCAGGAAAAGCAGGGTCTAACTAGGAGAGCACAACAGCACAGAGAAAGGCAACACTGTGAAATAATGGCAACATTGAAATCAGCAAAAACAAGGGTTAATCCGGAAGAGTATCAAACAGAAACTGGGTCAAATAAACCTTTTTAGATAATATTGGCACAAAGAAATAAAACAAGGGATTTAAGGAAGGTGCATGAAGCTCTGACTCGATAAGCAAACAACCCCATGATTAGTGGGCTGACCAGGCCTCTTTAAAGGGGTTTTGCCACGAGTGGGGAACATGTCTGCTACTTGCAGCGCCAGCACGTAAGCGCGACTGACTCTCCAGTGTGCACTGATGGATTCGGGGGCCTGTTCCTGAGATAAGTGCGGATCCCAGAGTTGAGAGTTTGTCTTATCAGACAATGATGGCATTTCCTAACGATATGCTATCATTGTCTATGGTGGCAAAACCCCTTTAGGCTATGTTCGCACGGCTTAATTGCGGGGAGCCGGCAACTCGCCGGCCCATAGACTATCATTGCTAGCGGTGCGTATACGCTGCTAGTAAATGACATGTCACTTATCTCCTCCCGCGGCAGATTCGCCGAGCGGGGAGAGGAGGCGTAATCCATAGTTTTGTATGAGAACTGTAGATTACCGTAATGTCTGGGCCGTATTTCAGCCCATAATTCACGCAGTACGTTGCAAATTACGGGCTGAAATACGTGCCCAAATAAGCCGTGGGAACATGGCCTTAAAGTCATCCAGACTTCGTACTTTCAGATTGACGGTGGGGCTCTTTAAATGTAGACAGCAGCGGTGGGAAAATGAAGGAGTGTGGTAAGGTAAATAGGTTAAAATGGTTGCGTCAATGGAGTATTTGGACTACTACACCCCGTTATACAGACCACTTCTGTTTTACAGGCCCCTCCACACATCCAAAATTTCTAAAAAAAAAAAGCAAATGAAAAAACCCCACATGTTTTTATGTCACGATTTTCTAAGATACATACATTTTTTTTTCTCTTGTTGGAGTTGTATAGGGATATATAATTTGTTTTTTTATTGGTATCATTTTGGGTACATAAGAGTTTTCGATCCTCCCATATTCCATTTTTTTGGAAGGCTGGATAAACAAAAGGATGCAATGGATGCAGAGACACCTACTATTTGTACTTTTAAATTTTTTCTTTTTTATAAATATTTTTTTTTCATTGTTTTGTCCCACTATGGGATAGTCAATGCAATTACTTGATTGATTTTATAAAAAAAAAAATGATACAACACTATTTTACTGTGTATTATGTCTTTGGCAAGCAACCTATTAGATTCTGTCTCTGGGCAAGGCCTAATAAGCTTCTGTATCTGCGACCTAGAAGCCATTATTTGGTCTCTAATTGCCATTGCAACACTTGGCACCCTATGATCATGTGGGAGGAGGCGACAGAGAGAGAGCCCCCTGCCAACCACCTATATGCCACATATATGATTGGCTGCAGCATCTGGAGGTTTTTTGAACAGTCAGTATCAGAGATCGTTTAGATCCTGGCAGTTTCATCTTGAGCCTGGCTGTACATTACAGCGCCTGTAAGATTTTTGGACTTTTTTTCCAGGAATCTTCCAGACGTTCTGAGAGGGTTGGCAAGTATGACTGAATTTATATGTATACTTATTTGGACACCATATGACGCTATAAGGGCGCGTTCACACGGCACAGGACAAATACCGGCGGGTTTGCCAGCCGGTATTTGTCCGGTTTTGCGCCCGTCCCCACGGCCGCAGGGAGGTGGAGAGGGGGGCTTTTCTCCGCGATGAGCGGAGAAGAGCCCTCCCCCTCCCATTGAGAAGCACATATTCCGTCCGAAAAACGGACGGAAGATGGTGCTTGCCCAATGTTTTGCCGCCGGACCGCCGGCGGCAAAACCGCCGGGCGGAGAAACCGTACAGTGGTGACTGCCGCACGGGTTTTCCATAGAGCACAATTGTGCTCATTTTCAGCCGGTTTTTCAGACGGTCTGAAAAAACCGCAAACCGGCTGAAAACCCGTGCCGTGGGGACATGCCCTAAGGCGACCACGTGTCAGCTATAAACTCTGCACAGACAGTCTGGAACGCCTGTGCAGAGTTTGCAGCTCTACAGTAATTGTGTAGCTGCACGAGTGGAGAAGCAACTTTAGCGACAGCCAGCTCTCCACTGAGAAACCAGGGACAGATTATTACCTTCCATTCCCTCTCGATTGTTGTATATACAGCGCTGAATGACCGCTACATATACAAATACACAGGAAGTCTCCTGGGGCCAAAATGTACATGGCATATAAAAGTGACACAATCACAAAAAAAGCAAAAAAAAAATTGTAGAATAACCAAGCGCCAGAAAACAATATAGTGTTCAAACCTGCATGTACTGTACTAAGAAAAAAGACACTATGCAGGGTCAGAGAATGGGGTAAATGGGACAGTTAGGAACTGGATTATTAAAGGGGTTGTGCACTTATATACAAGGGTGCATTAAGTTAAAAATTACTTTGCACTTAGAGATTGTACAGGTTTGACTGTGTTTAGATATTTAAATTGGAAAGCACATGAACAAGTATTGATTTAGTCTTATGGTCATAACACTAATTTACATTTTATACAATTCCATTTTGTCAGAAGGGTCTCCAACAAATAAGCTGGTCACAGGTTGTCATGCAGCTTTGACCCCAAGGTACCAACTGTAATATGCATGGAAATCTGTCAGGAAGTGTTCAATTCTCTATGATGCCACCCGAAGTGGAAATTATGTTCGACATGGGAACCACTGTAAATGAACATTACACAGTGTCTGTGTGATGAATGGATGTAGTGACTGAAAGTGATAAGTACTCTTGGTAGCTGCTCTCCAGTCCAGCTGATTAATTGTAACAAATTGTAACATGTATAATGATGTTTCATTAAAATAAAGAACACTATGGGCCACATGTATGAAAACTGTCTCGGTCTAAAACTCCATAGCAACCAATCAGAGAGCCCCTTTCATTTTTCCAGAAAATTATATGAAATGAAAGGGCGCTTTGATTGGTTGCTAAGGCCAACAAAGTGAGCTTTAGACCTAGACAGTTTTCATACATGTGGCCCTAGTTTAAAAAAGTTAAAAATCCTTGCCCCACAGGGTACAAATACATGGTCATATCTTAAGTTGGCAAAATAGATTCAAATGACTATAATGAGCAATTATTAAACCAGGGGTTGCCCAGCAATTTTGTATTATTTTTATTACATAAACTTGTCTGCCCACTGAAAAATAAAAAGTTATACCCCGTTCTTCCCACTTCTCCCTCACCTCGGTCAACGTAGGGGGACATATCTGATAACTGTCTTGGTCTATGACTTTTCTTGTTGCACACAGCAACCAATCAGAGAGCCCCTTTCTTCAATTTTTTTCTGAGCTTTCTATAATTAAATGAAAGATGGAATGCTGATTGGTTGCAATGGGGCAAACAAGAAAAGTCCTTAGACCAATATAGATTTTTTCAGACATGTCCCCCCTTAAGGGCCATGTTCACACCACTGCACGGGTTTTCGGCAACGGTTATTTTTTCCAGCCGTTTTGTGGCGGTTTATTACTTCAGACCTGCTCGATCCTAAAAACCGCCCTAGAAAATGAGCAAAAATTGGTGTCACTATTAAAAACCCGTGCAGGCAGTCCCCCATTGCATCGGTTTTTTTCCTGCCCTGCCGTTATTTCTCCCTAGTCATGGCGGTCCTGGCTGGCAGAAACATTGAACAAGCACTATCCTTCCGTTCCTGGTTTCCGGAGATGGAAGATGAGCTGCTGCTGAATGGGAAAGGGGGGAGGGGCGAAAAACGCCCCCTCGCCCCCCCTACCCCGCACCCCCGGCGGCAATGGGGACGGGCGCTAAACAGGCTCGCAAATACCGGCCTGTTGCAAACCGGGCTGTAATTTTAATCCTGTGCGTGGTGGAAAAGCAGACCCTTAGTCTCTAGTGGTCTTTCTTTTTTTTCCAGACTCTTTAATCAATGAGGCCATCATACACTGAGAGCAGGCTGCTGATTGGCTGAAGTGTCGAACTATGTGGCCATTGGCTGACATCACCTTGTTGGAAGTTAGCATTTCTGATTTTATGATGTCCGCCAATGCCGAGCGAGACCCACTTCAGCCAATCAGCAGTTGCAGTGGTAAACTCCCATTGCAATTGAGACCTGAAAAAAAAAACTGCTGGAAAGTAAGGATCATGCAGTGCTGGATCCTCAGTGTTTCAACCCTTTTCTAAGTTAAATACACTTTTCAGCTAGATCCTGTAAACACAACAAGCAAATGATAACCTGGTCAGTCCATGCTGCGGTCTCCATTCTGGGCCAAGGACATGTTGGGGACGTGTGCTCGTCCTACCTGAGATTCCCTGTCAGCATGCACTCACCTCTTCCTCGCATCGTACTCCATCCCATTGTGCTAACCGTCGTACGTGAACGATGCCGGCTTCACCAAGGATTTAAAAGTTTTACACTACTATTAATTGACCAAAAAGACCTTATTGGACTGAAGGAACTTATCTTGCCTGTGCTCTGGGTCAGTTTAGTGATGTCTACCACATAGATCCCAACCTTGCGTTGCACTGTCATGTTTACCAGTGCGTTGTCACTGTCAACCTGGTTCCAGATTGTCTCTTTTTCCTTGCTGATACCTGCCGTTATGCTAGTCTGCTATCTACCTGGGACTCTGCTATTAATCTATGGTGGGACTTGCCTGATACCTGTCACCTCTGCCTGTTCCTGAATCCATATGCCTGGCACTTCAGCCTGTTTACCATGACGATTGACACTTGCAGGGTAGCGACCTTGAGTCCCCCGGCAGCCAGGTCCACTTCCACCATAAGGTTGGGATCAGGTGGGCATATTGAGGGGCTCCTTATAGTACTCCAACTGCCCTATCATTGACAAACACCATCTCTCACGGTGACCCAGAGGATCCACATCCCCACAGATTATATATCAGAAATGTGAAAATATCCTTTGTCCTATAAAATACGAGATGACTGATTATTTCCGATGTCATAAGAATCATACTTGAAAGAAATATAATAGTGTGTGAATATTGGAAAACATCAGAAAGAATTTGCCTACAATAACTCTATTTAGGGAATGTATAGCTTAAGGAATGTGTCGCAATTACTTGAGACAGAGGGGAAGCAAATAATTCTTCTCATTCCTCAATTGGCAATTGTAAATCACTGCGGAGCTTCTGTTGTAATCGCCTGCTGACCTTACAACTATTTCAGACAAGTGAATCTTTTACATTCAAAACTCACTTTTTATGGCTAAGCTGACATTTGTTTAAAATCCCATATTCAGTCTGATTCATTTTTTCTTGGCTTAAGTATGTGTTTATCACCCTGTAGTAGACAAAATATTATCTGGTCATCAACAGCTGCCCCCAACAGCAGTATGGAATACCTCATTATCATTACGCTTCAAAAATAATCAAACTAATTTAGTTATATTAGTTCATATATTTACTTTTCAGTGTCTACATATTGCACAGCACTGTACAGATATTGTTAACATTAACATTGGTTACTTTCTCCTTCAAGGCTTAATTAACACCTATCTAAGTCTACACACTAGTAACCAATTTACCCTCTAGAAAAAGATCTTCTTGGAGTGTGGGAGGGGAGACCCTAAGAAATGTGTACAATACTGTAAAGCTCTCCAAGTAGATGTTGTCCTTGGTCATAATCACACCTAGGACCTTAGCAGTGCAAGATAATGGTGCTACAATATATGTGACTATACCACTAGCCCATTATATTGTGATGAAACTATCCAAAAAAAATAAAGGTTTTCTTCATATATACATTTATACACCCTCATTGGTGAAATCTATACTTAATTTTGGAGAACTATATACTAGAATTCTAACAAAAATTGCACCAAAAAGTGGAGAATGTGGTTAATGTTTTTAAAAACTTGATCGTTTACTGAATTTATGTATGGGAACGTGTGTAAAAAGGTTCCAAAAGAAAATTTTTTGGGACGAAGAAAGGCTGAAAAAAATGTGAGCCCAAATCTACTAAACCTTTTACATATTGAGCGCAAACATATTTGGTGCATAAATAGAACAGTTCAGATTAAGTTGTACTAGAGTACATTATGATGGCAGCATCATATTGAGATAACCTTTTGTGCATAAATCAGCGCGATATGAACTGTGAACTAAAGTTTACACTACAAATATAGATTTACAACCAGACACACCGAAGCACCGAAACAGGGTAAATTGTGAGAGTAAAAATCTACTTATGCTCACAGTGGGAGTATCATTCTCACACACATAGGTTAACAATCGACAACTTTGATAAAACCTCCCCCACTTGATGTTAGTTCTAATAAAATGATATTAGTATTATTCATACACTTGAAAAGTGATATCTAAAATTCATTTATGGATCTAACAACTTATACAATCTAAAGAAATCTAAGAATCTGCACACAACAAACGACATCACAACAAATTAACTACTTTAAATCTCATAGAGAGTCGATAATTAGCTAAAGAAAAATGGAGGGCATTTTCAAAAGAAATATTATTACAGAGAAATGGGTTACTAATTAATAATCTGCATGTTCTGCCTGCTTGAATTAGTTGTTTAATATGTCCCGCCTTTTGAAAAGTATCTACTCTATTTCATACTGTTCTTGTCTGTAATTTCATTTCACACAAACAACTAACAGTAGATTAATAAGATTTGTATATCTTCTGAACACTTAGATGCTAAAGATACAGTCGATAACGTCCTCGAGTGAATTGGATGCACGAGTAAAGCCTTGATACCATCTTCTACTAATCAAAACGACCTACCATATAATAAACAAAGCGAGGCGGGAGACCTAGAAATCAATATAAAACAAAGACAGAATCCTATTCTTGTTTCACATTCAAAACAAACATAGGGATCTAATTAAACCACTCTCAAGCTTATTGAGATTCTTTCTACTATTTATCTGAACATGAGTGGTGATAAAAATTTCACTATAATAACTGTTCGCGATGGCAACACATACGCGCTCTGACTACTTAGACATTATCGCTTTAAAAAATGCCTTGTTACTAGCTATTGTATTATTCTATGTTTTACTCTAATTCATATTTAAAGCAGTTTTGAATAACGAAAAAAGATAATGGTAAGCAAATATATGTTGATGATACGATACATGGATTATCGAGTTATTAAAAAGGATGCACTAAAGCTGATCTGCAACAGATCTTACTTGTTTTTATTTATTAGTCTGGCCAGAATTTCCCAACAAAAAACAAAAAATATATTAATACACACACAAAGGAAAATTTTGCGTTTTATATGACGGGTCAAAATATTCTGCAGCACTGTACACAGATCATCAGCACTCACATTATTCCCTATCCTCATTGGGCTTAAAATCTCATTTCTCCATCGTCCTCAGGCAGCACACAATGGGTTAAGAGCTGCATCTCCCCAGCTAGGACAAAACAATACAAATGATTATCAGGTTCAATTAACTGAAAGCATTAATTATATCCCCATCACCCATTCAGGCTTTCCTTAGATAATGAATCTTTTTGTAGCAAATAATACGACTTTCTGCTGTCTACCTCAACTTTATGTTTTGATTGATATTTTCTGCTGATTTCCAGACCTTTAATGGTAACCTGTCACATAGGTTGTGCTCCTCTTGCTGAGGAACTAAGCACATCTAGATGTGTCTGACGCATCAACCTCCCGAATCCTAATATAAAGATAACTACAATGATCTCTTGTGTCCCATACTACTCCTCTGCTAAGATGAGACTCGGAATATAGGCATTCTCTAATGCTCACAAATTTACGCGAGGACTACAACTAACCATAAACAGAACCACAAGCTTCGTTAAATCTCTCTAATTCATTAGACACAACCCGACTAACCCCCTAATCGATCTTCTCTAAATCCTCAATCCTACACATATCTCTCTCACCCACTCGCCATAACTCTAGGTAGTAGCCACACACAAACACAATACCGTCAGATGGGCTGCGCGCTCGCTAAACACCTACCAGCGCTGGGGCGCAGTGGAGGCTTACCATCTGCTCATCGTAATAAGCATGCGTGACATCTTTTTTACTGGCTGGCAAAACTAGATCACTGCGCGCTCCAGATCTTGAAGCATTTAAAACGGGGTTGCGTCCTCACTATAAGAAGATCATTAGATAAAAATATGATGGAGAGAAACGCAACTAATTGCGTAAAATGACATGTCCAGAAACCACAACTATTTTCGAATTTAGCGGATAGCGCACGGGCAGACAGAGAGAGCGAATGATGACGAAATTTGAATGCCACTTTTTGTGATTTTGGATGTTGCAGCTCTCAATGTAAATTTACAAAACAGACATCAACACATAACACACAGCTCTGTCAATCTGAGTTGCGCATTTCTCAGAAGTACTAAATCATATTTTTTATGCGTATGTGACACCAACATGTGCAGTTTCCCATATGACGCTAAAACACAGACAGCAAGTTGGAATCAGCTATCACGGTGGAAGTCGCCATGTCTAAATCACTTTCGTGCGAACGTCCAATGCGCAGTCCCCACATAAAATTACAAGAGCATGTAGAACATATCTGAGAGTACTGTGCAGGATTGTCCCTCTTAAAACACATTTTGATGACTTGGGACGCGTTGTCCCCACGTTCGAAACTCTTTTGTGAACAGAGAGAGAGGACAATAAACAGCTGTACATTTACAGTCCCACGAACATTACCTTCTTGTGACTTAAACTAAAAATGTGCAGATTCGCCATTTCAAAAAGACACAGACAGACGGCGCAGCTATCACTGTGCATAGTACTCCCATGTAAAAACTTTTTGAGACACAGCCCAGACACTCAACAGTACAGTATCCCACACATACAAATCTACTTTAGTAGCACCACCAAACTGCACATGATCCCATCATAAATCACAGATCAGCCAATGTAACACATAGCTAACCTTACTGTGCAGATACCCGATACGAACAGAATCACACATAATGTTTGAACCTGGAGCCCACAGTCATAGCGGTGGGGTGAGCGGGGTAGGGAGGAAGATCAGGTAGGAGAGAGAAACACAGATATACAGTTATGGTACACATTTCGCCACATAAAACAACAGGTGGGTATGAGGGTAGACATATGCAGTCCCATGCCAGAATCTGTAAGTCAAGGGTAAAATCTGCGAATATATCACTATGGGAGAGAGACAAAGAAAAAAAATCACCCATCTTTCCCAGAGTCCTGAATGTGAAGTGTAGAGATGGGCGAATTAATTCCAACGAAGTGGAATTCATTTAGAATTTCAGGAAAAACTTCGGTTTTTCTGAACGAGAGATCGAATTTTGGGGTACTTGCTGGGTGAACGAAAGTGTGCTTTTGATTGATAAAATGGCAGCAAGCAAATGCTATACATGTGCAAGAGCACTCTGGGAGGAAGAAGGGCATAGCCTGCATTACATGATGCAGAGATAGAAGCCAATCAGCAGACCGGCGGTATTCTGTGACTCAACCGCACTATATAAGTACCGGGCGCAGGACGCTGGGTAGCTCATAACTCCCTCACTGTCTGATCAGGGAAGGTGCTGCCCGCGCTGATTGTGAATAGCATCATACTGAAGAACTTAATTTTTATACAGTGATTTTTGTATGGAGTCTCAGCTGTCTCAGAGACACTTCTCTTAATGTTCTATTTCTGATTTTTTGGGGTATTGGATCTGAAGTTCCAGTGTGCGTCCACCTGCATTTGCATATACATTTTAATGCTATCTGCTCACAGCACAATGTAATATCCAGGGGGGAACTGAGCCAGTTTCCTGTTTATTCATTTACAGAAACAGCGTTTTTACAATACAAATACACTTCATTTTTGAGCTTGCTCAATCTTCTGCGCAATTTACATCCAGGGTTAATTTAAGCGTTGTTTAGTCTGCTGTGGAGAACGCCAAGAAACCGCCCTCAAAAAAAATGCCAAAAAAATATACAATTTTCCTGTAGCCCTAATTCACGAAGCGAAGGTTAATTACAATTTTTTTTTCTCGTTGATGTGTATCGTAGTAAACACGCAATTGTAACACGCACAAAGCTAGTAGTTTGTGGCCTGCTCAATGTCTTTTGTCGCAATTTACATCCAAGGGTTAGATTAGCGTTGTTTTTTACTCTGCCTGTGTGACAAAAATAAACCGTCTTTTCACCGCGCAAAAAATTAAAATTTTTCCCATGTCACCATAATTCACAAGCGAAGGTTAATTACAATTTTTTCTCTTGTTGTAGTAGTGTAGAAAACACCAATTTGTAACACGCTACAAAGCTATTAGTTTCTGGCTGGCTCAATTCTTGTTGCGCAATTTTACATCCAGAGGTTAATTAAGTTTTGGGGGGGGGTTTTGTTTTTGTTTTCTGCTGTGGTGACAAAAATAAACCGTCTTTTTTCACCGGCCCAAAAATTACAATTTCCTGTAGCATAATTCACAAATGAAGATTAATTACAATTTTTTTCTCCTTGTTGTGTAGCGTAGAAAAACACGCAATGTAACACCTACAAAGCTAGTAGTTTGTTGGCTGCTCAATTCTTTGCGCAATTTACAATCCAGGGGTTAATTAAGCCATTGTACTGGCAGTTGTACTCAGTAAAAGATAATTTTGTTTTTTTTACCGCCACAGAAGAAATCTGTAGCAGTAATTCATATCCAATGTTAATTAAGCCTTTTAGTGCTTTTATATTTCAGTAAAATACAAAAACCCCAAGAAAGTTTTTAAACGCACATACAAGTCAATTTTTTCCAGCCCATTTTGGAGCGCAATTTTATATCCAAGGGTTACCAAGCTTGTTTACTGTGGGTTCATTTGGAGTCAAATACAGTGGAGTGTATTTTTATCATGATACAGATATCTTCATCAAACAGAGTCTTTACAATTTATAGAACAAAGCAGTATGTCAACAGAGAGGTGGCAGGCTCTTCACCTGCGAGTGCAGAGGCACAAACATTCCAGGCCCAGGTGCGCAGCACAGCCAGGGGACGTCGCAGCAGGGGTGCACTCGGTTAGGCCACAACTACTGCCGCAGTTCATCAAGCGGCGCCGGTGCAACTAGCAACCAAGGGTTCTTGATTGGTGTGACTAGGTCCATCCACTTCCTCCCATATGGTACATCTGGACAACCCCAGCCAAGAGTCGGTGGGAACGTCAGAACACAACCCTTATTTGTGCAGGGCCCTGGGAGTCGGGTCAGCGCACACGCTGTCCTCAACCGCCTTCTGTCCCATCCGGTTTCCCCTCATCCAGAGATCTACTAAATGGACTGGGGCTCAGCGCCATCTATATAGCGAGGATGAACATTTGAGAAGTGGCAGTCAGCAGCTACTTGGCAGCGAAAGAAATGGGCCAATATCACCCTGCTTCTTGCAGTAGGCGCAAAGTAATAGATGTTGAGAGGTGGAATGGGAGGGTCCATGTTGTGAGGGGTCAGCCCTGCATACCAAGACCCGGTGATGAGGAACAGCAGTGACGATGAAACACAAATAGATGATGAGTGTAGCCGACCTCACTGTGGAGCCGGTGAGGCAAGGGCTTCATCATCGTCAAGGAGAAGGAAGGTCGCAGCTTGCGTCGTCAGGCAGCGGCGCAATGCCAGCAAGTTGGGTAGTGTGGGTAAAAAAACACCCGCTTCGCAGGTCCAAAAAAGTACGGCAACAGGGCTCCAGCGAGGCATCGGCGGTAGTAGTTCACTCAGAGCGTACTTTGGCGGTAAAAATCCGATACTCGGTCGGTGTGGCAGTTCATTGCTAAGAAACCGGTGTGAGCCGAGATATGGGTATATGTGAATCTGTGGGCAGAAAGTGAAACGTGGCCAGTGAGCTAAACGTTGGCAAACCACGGCCCTGCCGTCAACACATGCAGCGTCACCAGTCCGTTGTCCTGGGAGAAACGTGGCTCAGATGTTGGTGGTCCATCCTGCCGCCGCAGCAAACCGCAGCAAGCAAGCGCCCAGTGCACGCCATGCAAAATCATCAGTGCAATTGCGTCCACCCACCTCTGCAGAATGGGATGTGCTGTTTTCTCTTTGACATCATCTCCCGGTCCCAGATGCTCTCCTGCTCCTCGCTACTCATGGCGCCATCAGATATCGTTCTGCGAGGCGATAGTCAAATGAGATAACAGTATGCGTTCAACCATCCTAAGTGCTAAGCATCTGACCCATGCTCCTAGTCCAATTTGTTGGTACTAGCAGATCCCCTCCCTTTCCAAATGGTGGACTCTGCACCGTTCAGGGAAGAACTAATGTCTTTGTACCGAGCCTAATGGAAAGTTCCAAGCCGTAATTATATTTTCCAAAAAGGCAGTAACCAGCACTTCATAAATAGTAAACAGAAGTGTGGCCAGTCCTTGAGCTTATCGGATTTGTTCCAAGGTGCACAGCAGCGCGGAACGACATGGACTGTACACTACGGTCAGGGCCAATACATGTCCTTTAACTGTCCACTTGGTGAATGTGCTTCACGGCCAGGCACTCTAACAACCAACAACTGGACAGGAGACCAGCATTCTTCCTCCTCCACGTTGGGTCAAACTGCGGCTTCCCCTGCGCCAATTCCGCCTCCTCATCCTTCCACCACCGACCACCATCTCAGCCACCACAAGTACATTGCTCCATCAAACCACATGAGTAGGGCACAGCGGTGTCACACAGTCCCTAGCACCTGCCTGGCTGCCTCGGCGAACGAAGTCCACAGCACAGGGAGAACTGCTCCGCGTCATGCAGCAAGAAAATCGATAGTAGGGCCTTTCTCCACGCCAACTGCAAAATCGGAACCATGGTGACGGACAATTGAGGAACATGGGTGTCCGCGCTGTCAAACCAAGAGGGATGGTGTTCCATGCGCCCTGCATGGCGCACATGTTCAATCTTGGTTGTTGAAAAGGTTCCTGAAGTCTTCCACCGACTTCAAAGATTCTGAAAATTGCCAGGAACTGTGCATCACTTCAATCCATTCCTACAAAGCCCAGGAACACCCTCCTTCGAGTTGCAAGCGGCAGAACTGCCTCCCCCAACACACTCTGATATGCGATGTTTTCCACCGTTTTTGGAATTCCAGCCCTGCACATGTTTGGAACCCGACTGTATGAACAGAGAAAGGCCCATTAACGATTTTTTTTTGATGATCCAGGCTGACAGGATTACTCCCCTGAGTAACTTTATGTCAGCCATTTGCAGCTCATGCGTTGACACCTGCCGTTTGTTGAGTCCATACGGAGGAGCCACATTATTTGTCCAGTGGTCCGGCCAGGACACGGGATGAATAACATCATTCCACTGCTTCATGTTCCCTGGAACAGATGCTGAGAAAAAATCTGTCTGGGCAGGGGACTGGAGACGTGGCAAACTACATCTCGCCGGCCACATGAGATCCCTGTTTGGGGACCTGAAATGGAGGAGGAGTACCTTGGAGCAGAAGTATTGTCTGGTGAAATGTTGTTTTCTACCCAGGTTGACAAGAAGGAGTAGCCGGAGCAGCTGGAGGAGAGTAGGATCGGAGATGAGGAAGACAGGCAGATGACCCGCAAGCATACCGTGGCAGTTATACAGTGAGATGGAGTCAGGGAGCCCCCTCGAGTCACTTTGCAGATGGCCCGCAACATGCTGATTTTTGCCTGGCTAGTGACATCCGAGTAAGTCCCAGCATCCGGGCAGAGGGATGCTTCTGGGTTCTCACCACCCTTTTTGGACCCCTCGCTACCGCGCGGTCCAAAATGGGAGCCTTTTTCCTCATCTGCTGAGAGTGAGGAACAAACTCAAATACTATATTGAAATCCCCGTAGTCAGTTGGCCTGCTGCCTAATGTTGCTCATCGTCCCTCCTCTGACCAGGTTCTGAACCGGGGAGGGTGTTCTTTCAGCCGCTCACGAAGAATGGCCAGTAATGTACTACTGCGGGCGGCTTTCTCCGTGGGAAGGTGGGGGGGTCAGAGTCACGTTAAACCAACCCATCAGCAGCAACCTAATGTCAGGAGTCACTTGATGACAGCTTCCCTTCACCCGCCTAGATAGGAGAGCAGTCGCCAGCTGCAGCAGCAGCAGCATGACCTGGGAGCAGACCCAGACCCACAGGTGGGGCCTACTTGGACAGCACTCTGCACCGCCATTTAGAAGATACGCTGGAACTACGGGCACCAAACGGAGATGAGTGGCCATGCAACTTGCCGTAGTTTGAGAAGCAGTCCTGCCCGGCCAGGTAGTGTGGCATCAAGCGGAGTTTCAGTGGTCGGCGGGGGGCCCATCGTTACCCCAAGTGAGAAAACCCGCTTTTCCAGGGAAATGAGGAACTACTGACCTTTGTCAAGATGAATCACGCGTGTGTATCGGGGACCAGGATAACTACACACCAATGTGCTTTAGGCGCAGACACATCAGCCATGACGCCTTCACCCTAACTGTGAGAAGAGTCTGGGTTCAAACTACCTGCCTCATCCCACTATTCTGATGCCACTGCCCCCCGCCTGATGCCACACAATCTGCTGACAGTTTCTTCCTCCATCTAGCCCACCAACCATCTTTACCAGGGACTGGTATTGCCACCCCCCTCCACACTCTTGTCATTGTTGTGCCATTTAGACCTCATGCTGCGTTTCTGGTGCCGTGACATACACACTCATCGTTGTGTCATTGTGCCACTCTCAGACCTCATGCAGTTGCTCCTGCCATGCCCTCCACACCTGTGTCATTGTGGCCACTTCTGGTGCCTACTCCTGTTTTTGCCAACTCCAAAAGTCATTGTGCCACTGTCTGACCTCATGCTGCTGCCTTGCCGTGTGTACCCCTCCACACTCTGTCCATTGTGCCACTCTTGGTGGCCTACTCCAGGTTTTATGTGCAACCCTCCAGAATGTCATTGGCCAACTGTCTGCCCTCATGTGCTGCTGCTTGCCGTGACCTCCAGCACACTGTGTCATTGTGCCACTCTCTGACCTCATGCTGTTGCTCCCTGCGCCGTCACCTCCACTCTCTGTCATTGTGCATCTCTGTTTGTCCTACGTCCAGTTTTTGCCACCGTATCCTAGAATGTGATTTGTGCCACTTTTCTGACCTCAATGCAGCTGCTGTGGCTCTGCCGTGACCTAGACACTGTCATTGTGCCACTCTGTGCCTAATTCCTGTTTTTTTGTTGCCGACCTCCAGAATGTCAATGTGCCACTGTCTGACCGCAAGCTGCTGCCACCCCGGACACCTCCACTCTCTTTCCGATTGTGCCACTTCTGTGGCCTACTCCCTTTTTTGCACCCACATCCAGAAATCATTGTGTCACTGTTTTGACTCCTGCTGCCGCTTCCACCACTCCCCCCTTCCTCTGTCCATTGTGGCCCACTCTGTGGCCTACTACTGTATTGCCACCTCCAGAATGTTCATTGTGCCACTGTCTGACCTCATGCTGCGCTCGCCGTGAAACCTACACGCTGTGTCCATTTTGCCACTAGTCTACCTCATCTGCTGCTGTGGCTGCTGGCCGGTGACCTACACACTCTGTCATTGTGCCACTCAGTGCCTATTCCCTGTTTTTGCCACCTCCAAAATGTTATTGTGCCACGTCGTGACCTCATGCAGCAGCTGGGGCTGCTGTGCCGTGACCTCCAGCACAAGTCAATGTCCCCACTCTGAGGGCCTACTCCCTTTTGTTTGCCCTCCAAATGTCATTATGCCACTGTCAGACTCATGCTGCTCTGGTGCTCTGCCGTGACCTACACACTCTCCATTGTGCCAATGTCTGACCTCATGCTGCTGCTGTGGCTGCTGCCGAGACCTACACACGTGTCATTGTGCCACTTCCTGACCTCCATGCTGCTGCTGTGGCTGCTGCCGTGACCTCCGACACTTGTCATTGTCCCACTCAGTGGCCTACTCCTGTTTTTGCCACCTCCAGAATGTCATTTTTGTCCACTGTCTACCTCATGCTGCGCTGTGCTGCTGCCTGTGGACCTACACACTCTGTCATTGGTTCCACTGTCCTTGACCTCAAATCTGCTGTCTGTGGCAGCTGCCATGACCTACACACTTGTGTCATTGTGCCACTCGGCCTACGCCTTTTTTTGCACCTCTAGAATGTCATTGGCCACTGTCTGACCTCATGCCCCTGCTGCCCGTCACCTCGCACACGTCAGTCATTGTCCCCACTCTGTGCCTACTCCTGTTTTTGTCACCTTCATAATGTCATTTTGCCACAGTCTGACCTCATGCTGCAGCGGCGGTGACCTGACACTGTGTACATTGTGCCAACTCTCTAACCTCATGCTGTGCTCCTGCCGCCCTGTCACCTCCACTCTCTTTCATTTTGTTGCCTCTCTGTGGCCTACTCCAGTTTTTTCACCTCCCAGTAATGTTATCTTTCGCACTTTCTGACCTCATGCTGCTGCTGTGGCTGCTGCCGGACCTAGACACCTGTGTCATTGTGCCACTCTGTGTGGCCTATTCCTGTTTCTGCCACCTCTAAATGTCATTGTGCCACTGTCTGCCCTCATGCTGCTTGCCAGCCGCACCCATCCAGCTCTCTGTCATTGTGCCACTCTGAGGCCACGTCGCCCCAGTTTTAGAGCCACCATGTCCAGAATGTCATATTGCTCACGTCTGACCTCATGCTGCTGCCCAGCCGTCAAACCCATTCCACTTCTCTGTCCCATTGTGCCACTCCTGTGGCCTACTACTGTTTGCCACCGCCAGAATGTCATAGTGTTGCCACTGTCTGACCTCATGCTGCTGCTGCTGCGACCTACACGCTGTTTCAATGTGCCACTGGGTCTGACCTCATGCTTCTGCTGAGGCTGCTGCCATGAGACCTACACACTCAGTCATTGTGCCACTCTTGTGGCCTAATTCCTGTTTTTTTTAGCCACCTGACTCCAGAATGTCATTTTGCTCACTGTCTGACCTCAATGCTGCTGCTTTGGCTGCTAGCTGGTGACCTCCACACTATGATCATTTCCCATTCTCTGTGGCTCTAACTCCTGTTTTTGCCACCTCCATAATTGTCATTGTGCCACAGTCAGATCATGCTGCTGCTTTGGCTGCTGGCCGTGACCGACACACTGTGTCATTGTGCCACTGTTCTGACCTATGCTGGCTGCTGTGGTGCTGCTGCCGTGACCTACACACTGTTGGTCATTGTGCCACTGTCTGACCTCATGCTGCGGCTTGTGGCTTGCTGCCGTGACCTCCACACTGTTTCAATGTCCACCTGTGGCCTACTTCTACTTCCTGTTTTTTGCACCCTCCAGGAATGTCATTGTGCCCACTGTCTGACCTCATGCTGCGGCTGTGGCTGCTGCCTGTGACCTACACACTCTGTCATTGTGCCACTGTCTGGACCTCATGCTGGCTGCGGTGTGGCTTGCTGCATGACCTACACACTTGTATCAGTTGAGCCACTGCTGTGGCCTACTCCTTTTTTTGCACCTCTAAATTTCATTGTGCCACTGTCTTAACCTCATGCTGCTGGCTGCTGTTGATGCCGTCACCTCCACACTGTGGTCTTGTGCCACTCCTTGGCCCTACTCCTAATTTTTGCCCCACCTCCAGAATGTCATTAGTGCCACTGGTCATGACTCAAGCTGCTAGCAGCCGTGACCTACACACTTGTGTCCATTTGTCCCCCACTCTGTGGCCTACTACTCCTGTGTTTTTTGTCACCTTCAGAACAAGTCATTGTGCCACTGTCCTGACCTCATGCTGCTGCAGCGTGACCTGCACACATGTGTCATTGTGCCACTGTCTGACCTCCATGCTAGCGCTGTGGCTGCTGCCGTGATCAACACACTGTGTCATTGTCCGGATTCGTCTTACCTCATTCTGCTTCTGTGGCTTGCTGCCGGTGACCTACACACGTCTGTCATTTGCCACTGTCTGACCTCATGCTGCTGCTGTTGCTGCTGCCATTACCTACACATTAGTGTCATTGTGCCACTCTGTGCCTACTCCTTTTTTGCCATCCTCTGAATGTCATATGTGCACTGTCTGAAAAAAACCTCATGCTGCTGCGCTGTTGATGCCGTCAACTCCACACTGTGGTCATGTGCCACTCTTTGCCTACTCCTGTATTTGCCACCTCAAGAATATCATGATGCCACTGTCGTGACCTCCTGCTGCTGTGGCTGCCCTGCCGTCACCTTCCATGGCTCTGTCACTGATGTTGCCGTACCTGTAGCCCTCAGCTTAGTTTTTTTTCCAGCTGCCTCTAGCCATAATTTTTATCAGGCTACATTCCCCTTCAGTTTTTTGGTCAGTTTTTTTGCCTCTTAAGTGCCCAGTGAATTTTATATGAAGCGATTCTAAGAGCGGCGGAATGGTCAAGGTGCGTTCATACTAAAACACAACATTGATGAGGACCAAACCAAGCTCCCTCTGTATATTTAAAAGCATGGCACAACGTTTCTAACAGCACCCTGCAGTGTCTCAGTGCAGCCTGGAAATTATCTTTATTTTAACCTGGATCTTCCCAAGAGTAATTCGGACGAAGTTTTTTTTGTCATGAAATTCGGCGAAGTGAGGAAGGCGAACCGAAATTTTTTCGAGAAATTTCGCCCATGCTCAAGTCATGTGCCCATTCTAGCGACAACAAGTATGTAGGGACGAGCCAGAAATGTAGATAATAAACTATTGGAACTATCGAGGTTCCACTTAGTTTATTCACTTCCAATGATTCCTTAGGCTATGTCTACACAGCAAATACTGAAATGCCATTGTATTTTGGACGGCATTTTGTCTTTTGCTGTGTGCACATAGCCTTAGTCTCGGAAGGCTGAGAACCTCTCTCTTCCTCCAGCTCAAACAGAATGAATCATCGTGTGCACACTGTGGTGTGTGTCTGCAGAGAGTGAAGATACTCCTTACTGGGAGGAGAAACACATCCCTCCATTTCACAAGCTCTGCATGGCAACCAGCACAAAAGGCTTCCAAATGCTGTAATGAGACAACCCCTTTAATTGCTCTGAAACTGCTGCATCTTACAGAATAAGGGACACAGCACTGGAAACAGCATGTCTGTCACTAGCTTGTTCTATGCTCAGCAAGAATGGCATAAACTATGCGACAGGTTCTCTATGTGAGAAACTATGTGACAGTTTGGCTTCTGCTGCTGCCTCAGTTTTTGCAGTATACTGTGGGGCTCATTTTGTTTTGATTGGGGCAATATGAATTCTAGTTGTGTCCCTGTGTAGAATCTAATGCTGTTGAGAAAGAATAAAAAAAACCATAGGTTCAGTTTTAGTTCCTTGATATATGGGCATAGTTATTCCACAACATCCATCACTGAATTAGTGTTTCAACTAGACAAGGAGAAACCAGAAAGGAGGCCAGAGTTTAATTCTAGTCTCAAATCTGTCCCCACAATTGATCCAAGGTTCCCTGAAGAATGGTCTCCACCTCAAATAGTTTGGCATTTTGTGAGGCAAAGTTATTTGGCTTCCGCAGCAGCCTGTCAAACTTTATTTGCCATTTTTCTCTTTGCTAGAGCTCTCAGAATCTGACTAAGCTAGTTGACAGAATATATCCAGAATGGCATACCAGTAGAATATCCCTGACTCTGAGCTCACCTGAGAGTTTTTCGAGGTTTTTTTCCCTTAGAAGTCATAAGGCTTTATGTGAAAGCTATGATATTGTATACCGCAACTAGAGAGATCTGTGGTCTGTAGATGTTTAGGAATATCCCTTTGAAAAATCTCTTCTGCAACCTCCCAGTTCTCCCTACCAAGTTTCCAAGACCCTAAGTGTTAAAATAAGAAAAAAACAATTTTTAATTCCAAGGGAAGGTCACTCTGAAGAAATAATCCTCCTCTCAATATAATGATTTGAAACTCTGGTATTAATGGGGTAGTAACCGATTCTCATGCTATTTTTCATCATGTGGGTGCCTTAGAAGATGTCACTTCAGTCTGTAAAGCTCAGGCAACTACTCGTGGGTCTTTGCTGAAGACACACGAGTAGCTCTGTCTTCAATTCATGTTGAAGAGGTTGAAGTTCAATATGAGACCACTCAATTTCATCCTGTAGAAAGAGGGTGGATGGCCACAATATCTAAAATAAGCGTACCAATTCACAGAGGGTTTCTCAGATTGGCAATTGAAGTAACAAATCTGTCCACCTTTCTAATTAACTTTCCTTCCTCACTGGTCTTCACCAGAATTATTATGGTTTTAACAGGCAAATTCCTTACTTGAAGACTGGTTCATCACAGCAAGCTAAACTAACCCAATTCTAAAATTTACATTTTATTAATAAATATCACTAAAACATCAAAATTATACACCACAAAACAACAAAGCCAGTGACATTTAAAACAGAAAAAGGGGTAAATAAATGATGGTTAGTTATAATGTAATATATCGGCCTACGCTCACCACTATTATAATCCTGTAGATACATTTTTCTCCAGAGAGGCCAGTGTAACAGCTGAGATCCAACATCTATGGATATCCTCTAGGCATTCCCCTGATGAACCCTCATCGATCAATAGAGGGAGAAACGCGTCGGGAGGCGAATGAGTATACACAAGGATAGTCAAATTTATATATTGGTTATCTCTGCCTTGTGTGTAGTTTTCTATCATGTGTTTGTATGAGTTAAAGGGGTATTATATTTCCCTGCTTTAATCAATATTTAGTGCAGTGGACAATTAGGGCCAGCCACCTGGAGGTGGGGCCGCTCTTTTTCAGGGCGATCACCCCACTTGTATCTACAGGATTATAATAGTGGTGAACGTAGGCCGATATATTACATTATAACTAACCATCATTTATTTACCCCTTTTTCTGTTTTAAATGTCACTGGCTTTGTTGTTTTGTGGTGTATAATTTTGATGTTTTAGTGATATTTATTAATAAAAGGTAAATTTTAGAATTGGGTTAGTTTAGTTAGCTGTGATTTGTTTTGTGGGATCTACACCCTTTGTTATCCTATTTTTTCTGTGATTTGTTCATCACAGCAAGCACTTCTCAGGTTCTTCAGAACCACGTAGACCTGACAATTCAGTCACTTTCACAAGTGTAAAAAACTACATGTAAAGGGAAAAAAAAAAACTTACCTGTCCTCCTGAGCTTCTCAAATCTCATCCTCAAGAAGTTATTCTAGCTCAAAGAAAATTGCCAAAGTCAGACATATTAACTGGCTGAGTTCATAATTTCAGGTCCTCATAACAGGACATTCTTAGCCAGTGAAACAAATTAAACTAGGTTTAGATTGATACAATTTTCTTCCCCACAATGGATGATTTCAACTGGTGGCTATGGTCCCACCTGAATCAAGAAAGATCTTTCACGGCTTTAACAACTCATTCTGTCTACAGATTTGTCTTGTTAAGATCGGAAAACCGATGTCAACTCTAACTTAGCTCAGATAAGATGGTTACGTCCAGAAGAAGAATCGTCCATCTCCTTGACGGTCAGAAAACTATCCTTAGTTCTTCTTAATTTCACACCTTTGCTACAAAACCATAAGGTTATTGTTTCCATCAGATCATAGTGCCACATTATACAACCTGAACAGAGTGAGCAGAGGGAGAGTTTCCATAGAGTTAACAATTATATAAAAGCCTGCTTGTATTGTCAAGCAGACTGGCTGAATTTCCTAAATGACTTAGATGCTATAACCTCCATAGAAAATGCCAGAATACAGAATTTTTGTCCCTGGCTAGATGACAACTCTTCTCGTTCCAGTTCCTCACTTTCTAGTAAAGAGTTAGAGGTGCCGCACACCTAGCAGGTCACAGGTGCTCAGTGGAAAAGCTGCTTAGCTTGATACAAATGAAAAGGAAATCTACGGCACACCTTTGGTTTGACGTTGCATGAATAAACATTTATTTAATATAGTATAGTAAATTCATCAGCTCTCCATGTGTTATAGAAGCTTACAGAGGTAAGTGTACAACGAGTAATCCTACAGTTGAGACTTTTTGGCCCAGAGAGGCCTTCATTGATAATGACCTGAAACGTGAAATACATAGCAAAATAAGCTATAGTAGTAGTATGTAAAATGTAAGTGGATGGTAGACACTGATGAAAAGAAGAAGACATAAAGTAGGGGTTAAAGAAGTCAGGGTTATTACAAACGGGAGATGCACCAACTAAGGAAGGAAAAAGGAAAGATAAAGACAAAGACACAAGTGTGATGGTGAAGATAAAGGGGGAGAATATAAGTTATGGAGTAAGTAATTATTCTTGTGTCTATTTAACTTCTCCGGATTCACTCTTCTTTCCTCTCATCCCAGTCTTCTGTGTGCATGTGCTGCTGGACCAGAGCATGGTCACAGGACACGCATCCTGTGATGACTTCTGGTTGGGATGGTGCACTGGCTGTGACAAATTCTGGTTCACCAGAGGTCTTTATGAACTTGACACACCAGTGGCCAGCATTTCTCTCCACCTTTTGCTCCCACCTTACAAGTGAGTATATGGATACAGTCTCTATATACTCGTCTACCTACTTCTATAACACATGGAGAGCTGATAAATTTAATATGTTAGATTGAATAAATATCTATTTATGCAACGTAAAATCAAAGGTGTACCATGGATTTCCTTTACATCAGTTCCTCCCTTCCTGTAACATGGCTATGTGAGGGGTAGTATCTCAAGTGCCCTTCTAGGATATTACGGTAATACAATATTAGAAGATATATTCTACTATTGTCCTCTTGTCAAGTGATTCTTTAAAGCCCTCAGAAAAGGAAGATACAAGCTATATCTTCCAAAGAATGTTATCTTAGTGTCTGTCTAGTTGTCAGGACACATAACAATAAATGTCAGCAGCATTGAAGACAAAGATAAGGGTGCACTGCTACAGAACCATAAGTTCCACAAACTGGCGGAGGTGATGGGTGGCGCTTCTGGCTTTTGCGGTTCATTCCTTCAACAGTACTGTTGGGTGGGTGGATTACTTGGGTTGGGGGTGCTGCTTGGTAATTTGTTGCTCCTCAGGATACTCCTGAGTCCTGGCATCTGAGAACAATATCAACCAGGAAATCTTGTCACGCTTTCTCTCAGACTCTTTCTTTGTGCATCAAACTGCTCCTCCTTTTGATGATATCAGAATAGTGTACATTTATCTTGATGTCAGCATTTCAGAAAAAACGGGAAGTCTGTTTCTTCAGTTCCAAAGGCCTTTTACAGATAAAAAAAAAAAAAAACAGTATAGCCTTTCTAACAATGATCAAGAAGCATGGCCATTGCCTAGAGAATTCTGGGCCAACACATCATGTTTGGTAGCATGCTTATGGCTGAGTAGAAATTTTAATTTTATCAGATTATATTTGCCTAGCAACTACTTGATGTTCTCCATGAACTTCGGCAAAGGGCTGAGAAGTTTTGAAGCTGCTCATTTTGTAAACTTGCTTTGGAAATCCCATCATGTGCTGCCTGAAGACAATGGGGAAATCTAAGATTTACTTACAGAAATTTTTATTTTCAAAGGTAGCAAAGTAGTCCACTCTTACAAAAAATGTATTTTTTGCTGTAAAAAAAAACATCTGTTCATTGTCTCAGGAGAGTTTATATGGGTGATGTGGATCTAATTAAGGCTTTACATTAATTGAACCAGTTACTCATTTCTACTTTTCTCTCTTAGCTGGGGAGATGCAGATGTTAACCCATTGTGTGCTGCCTTCAGACTCAGGGAAAGAAAAATTTTGTTATGTAAATCTTCGTTTTCTCTTTCCTCTTACACTATGGTGAATCACTCTATCATGTTTTTGGAGTGTGGAAGGAAAAAAGACTATCAAGCAAAAACCCACAAAACATGGGAAGGACATATAAACTTCGTGCTTAGATTCAAATGCAGCACAAAATTTATTTATAAAGTATTACATCTGCTGAGAAAATCTGTGCTATTTTCTTAACTCCTTAACGACCGCCCACTGTCTTTTGACAGTGGGCGTTTTAGTTCGTTCATCTGCAGCGACGTCTTTTGATTGCTCCCTGGTGCTTTAACCCTTTGATTGCCACAGTTCTTCACCGCCGCGCAATGAAAGGGTTTCCCTGCCCTGTTGGGTGATTGGAATGCCTGGTGACCCGACAGAGCCAGGGGACTATGCTAATAACATTACCAAGTGTAAAAAAAAAAAAAAAAGAAACCAGTTCTTCCTTCATGGGATTAAAAAAAAGAAGTAAAAAGCATAAAAAGTGTAAAAAAAATATTTAATTAAATATATTGTACATACATTACACAAACAAAAAAAAAACCTACACATATTAGGTATCACATGACCGTAATAACCTGTAGAATTAATCTAACGAGTTATTAAGTGTGAAATGTGAATGGTGTAAAAAAAATGAAAAAAACCCAAAAAATTGAAAAAAATTGAAAAAAATAAAAAAAATTCTGCAATTATTTATAAGTGAATTTAAACTATTCCCCCATAAAGTACAACTTGTCTTGAATAAAACGAGGCCTCATCCAACTGCATCTTTGAAAAAATAAAAAAGTTACAGGTGTTGAAACGCAAGGGGGCAAAAACTAAAAAATGTTCTGGTCATTAACTACTTTTCAGGCCTGGGGCTTAAGGGGTTAACAAGTAGGGCACACTGCAGATCTAAAATCCATACCCTGCATAGAATCTGTGAGAGATATTCTATACCATGAATGGGGTTTGTTAAGAGCCCATTTATTAATATTGTACTGGATTTTCTTGTGGAATTCAGGTAAGCAATTTGTGTTTCCACCCAAACCACTGTTTTTGAGTTTATTCAGCTGGATCATGTTTTGCACTGGGATCTCAAGCCCTGAGCCAAAAACAACATCTGTGTTAAGTTTGTGTGTTCTTGTCTGCATGGGTTTCCTTTGGATTCTATGGTTTCGAACAATCTAAAAACATACGGATTGGCTTCCTATGAAACCAGCCCTGGGGTGAGTGTTGACAATCTCTGTACCCCACTGTAGAATATGTGATGCTATACAGTATAAGAAGCAAGAAGAGATAAATCCTGGATATAACAAGAATATCATATAAGATAAGCAATGTTTCCACGAACAACTAAACCTTTTATTTAAATGTATTCTGTGCTCTAAGTTCACACTGCAAATGAACTCATCCAACAGCATTACCTTAGCAGTAACATTGAAACAGTGACACAAATAAACTAATGAGCTATAGCTGTAAATTGCAGCATAGTAGTGTGCAATGTCTTCATTGTGATCAGGTCCCATGTTGCACATTAACACATTTGTTTATTCTTTCCTTTTATATGTGTTTGAAAAAGGACAAAAGGTTATTATATGTGCGACTCATTAATGACATTATTTAAGGTCATTTAGAGGACATGATCTTCTCAGGCTGTTAGAGTGTCAAGAATTTACTGAAATTTACTGAATTGTAGCCGTGTGTAATTTTACAGTTATTTCTTGAAAAAAAAGTTTGCTTTGCTTCATTGTTATTTGTGTTGATTTTTCAGTATAAATCTATTTTCCCCTAGACCTATCAGCAGCAAAATAATAGTATATGTATGCCATTGTGAACTTGTAGGATAGAATAAACTTTATGATTAATCAAGTTATCCCCCTATAAGGGTCAGGGTGACCCCGCTTACAGCATATAAACTATCAGGCAACCAATTACTAAGAAGGAGATGCTTGTGCCACTGTTAGGACTAAGACCTGATTCATATCTGCATCAGAGGTTTCATTCAGAGCCTCCAGCACAGTTTCCATCAAAAAGTATGGATAGGCCAGCATGCAGTGCTATTTTTTTCTGTTAAAATGATGGTTACCACAATGGAAACCCAATGGAGCCCATTGTAGTCAATGGGGTCTGTTGGGTGCCAATGGTGAATGTCATTTAACAGACCCAGTAACACCTTTGCAATGAAGGTTTTGAACTAAACCTTTGATGCAAATGTGAATCAGATCCAGGGGAAAGTAGATAAATGTTGAAAAATCAATGCTGTTCTAATATCATACAGCAGCACAATAATTGGAATTTAACCAACAAGTTACTCCATAGAGAAGATCTCTTGAACCCCAGAATTCAGGATGAGCTGCTCAAGGCCATCTTTTCTAAGATTCCCATGTTCAACTTATAATGGTTAATCAAATCTGAATTAAAATAATCAAACTACTGTCTGTCTGTCCAGGTAGTGGAAACTGCACTGTCTGAATGGGCTTTAAAAAACATAATAGGGTCAAGACCATGACTTTTGTAATGTGTTTTAGTTTTCTCCTGTATCCATTCCACCAAGTGGGCTTAGGGGCCTATTGTCCTTTATTCCTGCTAAGAAATAGAATCAAAAGATTTACTTCCATTCTAATCTAACCATTGACTAACAACCATACAAAAAAGTGCATAAAATCCAACATGTAAACACGCCAAACAAAATAACACTACAACAGTACTGAAGGCACTACCACAAGGTACTGGCATAGCTACCTTGCGAACAGGCTCGGACTGGGCCGCCGGGGGACCGGTGAATCCCCCGGTGGGCCCCCCCGAGCCGCTGGGGGCCCCGGAGGCAGTGCCGTCGCTCCCCGGGGCCCGGCCGCGCATCCGCTCCCTGAACGCCCGGGACCATAGAGACCGGCCCGATAGCCGGGGACTAATGTCCCCGACTCCCGGGGCTGCGCGGTATCAGCAGAGCACAGCGCCACTACGCTGTTGCTCCCTGATCTCGCCTGGCAGCTGAAGAAGCTAGGCCTTCAGCCTGCCGGGCGCCGGCCCTACCTGCTGACGTAGGCGGCGCGGTGAAGTCACTTACCGCGCCGCCATGGCAAGTGATGGCAGTAGAGCCGGCGAGAGCTTTCGGAGTGGCAGGATCCGGAGCGTGTGCGGAGTAAGTGGTTGTTTTGTTTATTTTTTTAACTATCAAATGGGGCTCCTGCACCTAAAGGGGGGCCCTGACTACCAGAGGGTCCCCTGGCTACCTAAAGGGGCCCCTGGCTACTTAAGGGGGGCCCATGGTGCTACGTTAGGGTGGCCCCTGACTTACCTAAAGTTGTCCCTGACTACTTATGGGCCCTGTGCATACATTAAAGTGGGGGCCCTGGCCTACCTAAAGGGGTCCCTGGATCCTAAGAGGGCCCTGACTACACTATAGGGGGTCTCTGACTACCAAGGTGTCCCCTGGCTACATAAGAGGGCCCCTTGCTACTTAAGGGAGCCCTGGTACCTAAAGGGGGGCCCCTGGCTACTACAGGGGCCCTAGTTACCAGAGGGGCCACTGCTAAAATTAAAGGGCCCTGCTACCATAAAGGGGGAGCCCCGGCTACTTTAAGGGGCCCTACTACCTAAATTTGGCCCGAATACTTTTAAGGGGGCCTGACAACTTTAAAGGGGCCCTGACTACCTTAAAGGGGGGTCCAGGCTACTAAAGGGGGCCCTGGCTACTTAAAGGGGATACCCTGGCTACTAAGAGGACCCTGGCTACCTAAAGTGGGCCTGACTTTACTTTAATGGGGGCACTGGCTACCTTAAAGGGGTGCCCTGGCTACCTTAAGGGTGGCCTATGACGTACTTAAAGGGTCTCCCTGGCTACTAAGGGGGCCCTGGATACCTAAAGTGGGCCCTGACTACCTTAAAGTGGGGGCCCTGGCTAACTTAAAGGGGGGGCCCTGGCTACCTTAAAGGGGGGCCCTGGCTACCTGCACACTAGCTAAAGGAGGCCCCTAACTACCTGCCTACGACCTAAAGGAGGCCCTAACTGCTAGTATAATACTGCAAGGGAATCCCTAAATGCCTGTATACAACCTAAAGGGACTCCCTAACTGCCTGTAAACTCACTGCATTATCTCCAGTGTTTAGGGTCCTCCTCCCCACCCTACCAACCCCTTAATTAATAGGCATCTAAGTTATGGCTTGTACCTGCTCTCCCACCCCTTGTGCATTGTTGTACAGAGGTAGGAATAGGTAAAGAGATGCTGGAAAATTGAGGATTTCTAAGATATTTGTGTAGTAATTTCTGCAGGGATGAGTGGTGCCGTGAAAAAGTCATCATGCGTTGTGGAACGGATTGAGAAGAAAAGGAAAAAGAACACCGAGAGAAGAGAACGACTCAATCAGTTGACATCTCCTTTGAGTCCTGATTTCATGGGTTATTTTACATCAATATTCGATCAGTGCTGTATTCCCACTGTAATGTGATGTGACCTTAGCTGCTGTCTGACCTCTATGTGGTCTCAAATGGCGTGTTTAGGTTATACCTGAGCTGGTGGTCTGACCTCTATGTGGGTCTCTATATGTCGTGTTGTAGTTGATACCTGAGCTGCTGTCTGACCTCTATGTGATCTCTATAGGCAGTGGTTGTAGGTTTATTCCTGAGCTGGTGTCTGACCTCTATGTGGTCTCCCAATATGGTGGTGTTGTAAGGTTATACCTAGCGGTGTCTGACCTCTATGTGGTCTCCTATATGTTGGTGGTTTGTAGGTTATACCTGAGCTGGTGGTCTGACCACTAGTGGTATTCTATATGGTGGTGTTGTAGGTTATACCTGAGCTGTAGTCTGACTCTATGTGGTCTCTATATGCGTGGTTGTAGGTTATACCAGAGCTGCCTGTCTGACCTCTATTGATCTCTATATGGCAGTGTTGTAAGGTTATTCCTGAGTCTGGTGTCTGACCTCTATGGGTCTCCTTATGGTGGTGTTGTAGTTATACCTGAGCTGGTGTCCTGACCTCTATGTGTGTCCTCTATCTGGTGCTGTTTAGGTTAAACCTGAGCTGGTGTCTGACCACTATGTGGTCTCTATATGGTGGTGTAGGTAGGTTATACCTGAGCTGGTGTCGACCTCTATCGTGTGCTCTATATGGCGGTGTTGTATGTGTGATATTGGCGTTAGTTTAGATGGCAGTTACACTTGTCCCTGAGTGAGGGAACCCTGACCCTGGAGATGGAGTTTACACATTTACTTTCTTGCTGGAGTTATTTTTAGGAAGGTGGCGAGTGCGTGACCAGGGAAACGTGGTTGTGGATATTGTATGTGGGTGGAGGGGATATTGTTATATGGGCCGGTGGGGGATATGGATGGAACTACTTAGCCCTGTCCTATTAAATGCTATACAGACAGATATGGTGCGATAGACAGAAATGTGAACTCTCATGCTACTGTACTACACAATACAGTTTCTGTTTTTGCACACGTTAATGTATTTGGTAAAATGGGCGCGTTATGTCCGAGAAGGCCGGTAATATTTTCATGTACAGTAGGGTGGGCCCCCCAAGATCAACTCCCCTGTGGGCCCCAGACCGCCCAGTCCGACACTGCTTGCGAAACACACAGTGGGTTGTCTCCTGGCACCATTTGGTCTGTATCCCCTTTTATCTGATGATTGTGCATAGTACTATATGCCAGTATCTCAATGTATACATTAATTTCTATAATGAAATTGGATGTTGGGGTGTATACTTGTATCTGCTTTACCCTTATTGATTTTGTGGTGCTTTGTTTAATCTGTCTTATATTGGGATACTTACCTTGCCTCCAGTACTCCAGCACCGCTTTTTTACTATGTCTTTATATGTGTATATTTCAATATAAATAAAATAAAATTCATCTTGCGTTTATTATATAGTTTTAGGTAGTATTGTTTTGTTTGGCATTTTCCTTCCTAATCTCCTGATCTGGAGGGGATTCAGAGTAAAACACAGAAGAGATTTATAGGTTAGAGCCTTGAAAGCAAGGATAGACAGCAAACTGTATCTGTTACAGGTCCACAAGAAGAGAAGATGTAGGCGGCACTCACCAGTAGCTTGTAGTTTCTTTAATATCCAACAACCACATAAAATCTCGGATGTGGTAACAAAAACGCCGACGACCGTTTTTCGCGCTAACAGCCGCTTTGTCAAGGCTTACCCGGAGTGACGACAGCGTGTCTATAATAACCACCATACCTTACCGATACAACCGATACAAAGTAAAAACAACAACACGGTGTGTAAATTGGCATACAAATGCAACACATATAATAACATTTTTATAGGAAGGAGGACTGATCGTTTCTGTCATTCAGGCCCAGAACCCCCCAATGCTTCCGTGCGCAGTATCCACAGCGCCTTCACATTGCAGTAGTTTTCACATGTCTATTACTCCACCTGAATAAATTATTCTCTGTAATGCCTGCAAAGGAAATTCAGAAAGAAATTATTATTGTTGAGCTTTACCGCATATGTAGGCCAAAAATCTAGGAGCTCCCTTTTTGTTTCTTAATGTAAAGAATGTTTCCCTGATTCTCACAAACAGCGGACGGATTGTTTTTTCCCTAGTAAAATAGCCACAAGTGCAATCCACAATCACCATAAACTAACGAAGTTTACTTGCGACATGATTAATAATCCTTTAACTATCATGTGTAATACTGCCCATTCTTCACTGTCTTGCCTTGTCACCATTTTGTCACAGAATGAACATGTACCACGATTTTATGGTTCCCTTGTGGACAAATCCACCAACCAATTCCTCTCTCCTATTCCCTCCCATTCTACCATGTAACTAACGTCATCCCTAATGCTTAACACCTCCGGAATGTATCTAATCGTTGGTTCATTGGTTTTGGGTTGTAATCAATATCATTGGCCAGGATATGCCAGTTCTTTCTTACTACATTTCCTAATTACATCAGACATATTGCTATATCAACAGAACATATGGATCTTCATTTTTTGTCTCACTTTTCTCCTGAACACAATCTCATGCCTATCTTGATTGATCACCCTGGTAAGTGCACTAGATATTACATTTTCACCATATCCTCTTTCTTTTAATCTCTCTGATAATTCAATGGCTTGCTCCAAAAATCATGATATTCACTATTGTTTCTTCTCAGGTCTCAAGAACTGTCACCATTAATGGTATGAACTTTTAACATGTTCTGGGTGAAAACTATCGAATGTAAAAGGGCATTTACCGCTGTTGGTTTACGGTAACCCCTAGTGATTATATTCTCATTTTCAATTGAAATAACAACATCTAAGAAGACGACTGATTTCTCCCCAAAATGAGAAGTAAATTCCATATTCACATCATTGTCATTGATATATTCAATAAATTCCTCAAAATCTCTCTCTGATCCAGACCATATCACCAGAATATCATCAATAAATCTGGTCCAGTATGCTATATATTTGACAAACCGGTTTTTGATGTTACAGATATAATTCTCCTCCCAGAAGCCTAAAAAGAGATTGGCAAAAGTGGGCGCAACTGGCGTGCCCATCGCCGTCCCAGTTTTCTGTACATACCACGTCTCTCAAAAATACTGTGAAGGCATTGTGTCTTCGTACGAAGTTTAAACGCCTCACATATAACGATATCTGCTCTGGATTTCTGTTAGTCCTACCTAAAAATTAACTTAAATGCTGTGATGCCATCCTATTTCTTATTTTAGTATAAAGGCTGGCAACAATCAATAGTATGCCAGCCTAAAATCAGGGGACACAGCAAAATTGGACAAATTTTGTAATAATGTTTTTGTATCGAGCAAAAAAAAATGGAACCGTATTTAAAATTGGTCTTAACAGCCATACTAATACTGATACGCGGGCTCTGTCACTGAACCTCTTCCTGCAACAATAGCGGCCTGGAGGTTTTGTAAGTGTTTATGAATTTTTGGCCAAAAAATACAGTACGGTCTAGATTGGAGTGAGTGGGTAATAATTTTCAGGGCTAGCCTATTAGATAAGAAACCTATCTCCTGCCCTTTTAGTAATAATGATCGTAATTTTGTCACAGTAACCGGTAGTAGGAACACTTTTCAACCTCTCATAAGTTACCCTATCATTCAGGGTTGTCTCAAGCTTTCCCAACCTAATAATATTCACGTCCATCAGTACCACATTTAACCCCCCTTTTCGGCAGCTTAAACAACCACACTTGTATTTTCGTTCAATTCTTTATGCTCTGCGTCTACCCAAGTTAGATTGTAGGGGCGGCCTGAGGATAAATTAAGGCTTTATAATATCCTTCAGTACCGCTCTAACAAAAATTAATAGAGAAGACCTGGTGCCAAGGGGGGAAAAAAAGTACTCTTTATACCTTTCCTGTGAAATTATCAAACTACCTCCCAATTGTTTTTCCTGCAGCCCTTCCTTTATACCAGTAAGATTCCAAAAGATCCCAAAACCACATGACAATCCTCTGATGACATATTATTCCCCGGGCAAAAAATCAAATTATTAACCCTGGTAATATTTTCTCCTCCTGAGACAACAGCTTCACTTTCTTCCCTATTTTCTTCCCGTTTGATAATTTCACAGGAGGTATAAAGAGTACTTTTTTTCCCCCCTTGGCACCAGTTCTTCTCTATCACTTTTAGTAGAAGCGTAACTGAAGGAAATAAAAGCCTATAATTTATCCACAGACCGCCCCTAATCTACTTGGGAAGAGCGCAGAGCCATTAAAAGAATTGAAAGAAAATACAATGTGTGGTAGTTAAGCCTGCGACAAGGGGGGTAATGTGGTAACTGATGGACTGTGAAATATTATAGGTTGGAAGCATTGAGACAACTGCATGATAGGGTAACTTATGAAGAGGTGGGTTTGACAAATGAATCCTACTACCGGATACAGTGACAAATTACGATCATTATTACATAAAGGCAAGAGATAAGTTTCCTTATCTAATAAGGCTACCCTGAAATTATTACCACTCACTCCATCTAGACCGTACTCGGTATTTTTTTGCCCAAAAATTCATAAATCATTACAAAAAACCTCCAGGCCGCCCTATAGTTAGCAGAAGATGTCAGTGACAGAGCCCTTATCCAGTAATTAGATTGGCTGTTAAGACAAAATTTAAATGACGTTCCAACTTTTTTTGCCTCGAAACAAAAAGATTAATACAAAATTTGTCCTATTTTGCTGTGTCCCCTGATTTTAGGCTGGCAACTATTGATGTAGCCAGCCTTTATACTCAAATAAGACAACAGGATGGCATCAACACCATTAAAGTAAATTTTTAGGTTAGGACAAACATAAATCCAGAGCAGATCTCGTTTAAATGTGATGCTTAAAACTTCGTACTAAGCCACAATGCCTTCCAGGTTTTGAAGAGACGTGGTATTACAGAAAACTGGGACGGCAATGGGCACGCCATTTGCTCCCACTTTGCGAATCTCTTTTATGCTTCTGGGAGGAGAATTAATCTGTAACATCAAAAACCGGTTTTGTCAAAAATATATAGCATACTGGGACCAGATTTTATTGATGATATCTGGTGATATGGTCTGGATCAGAGAGAGCTTTTGAAGAATTTATTGAATATATCAATGACAATGATGTGAATATGGTATTTACTTTCATTTTGGGGAAAATCAGGTCTCTTCTTAGATGTTGTTATTTTCAATTGGAAAATGAGAGAATAACACTATGGATTACCGAAAAACCAACAGCGGTAAATGCCCTTTTTACATTCCGATATTTTCACCCAGAACAAGTTTAAACGTTCATTACCATATGGACAGTTCTTGAGACTGAGAAGAAACAATAGAGAAATATCATGATTTTCTGGAGCAAGCCAGTTGAATTATCAGAGAGATTAAAGAAAGAGGATATTGTGAAAATATTAATATCTAGTGCACTTACCATGGTGATCAATCAAAGATAGGCATGAGATGTTTTCAGGGACAAAAGTGAGACAAAAAAATGAAGATCCATATTATTCCTTATTTGAAAAGCAATATGTCCTGATGTAATTAGAATGTAGTAATAAAGACAGTCAAATCCTGGCCAATGATATGATTTACAACCCAAAACCTTATGAACCACCGATTAAAACATTACCGTAGGTGTCATAGCATTAGGGATGAGTAAGTACATGGTAAATTAGGAGGAATAGAGAGAGGAATTGTTTGGCAGGATTTAGTCCACAAGAACCATAAATGTGGTACATGTTTCATTCTGTACAAAATGTGACAGGCAAGACAGTGAAGACTGGGGCATATTACACAATAAGTAAAATTTTAATAACATTTCGGCACTAAATTCGTATTTTATGTGCTGTGTGCACTTGTGGCCTATTTTCTACAAGGAAAAACAATCCGTCCGCTGTTTGTGAGAACAGGGAATACATCTTTACTCATTAGAACACAAAAAAGGACTCCTAGATTTTTGGCACATATGGGGTGAAGCTCACAATAATAAACCATCTGTAATTTCCTTGTGCAGGCATACAGAGAATAATTTATTCAGGTGGAGTTAATAGACATGTGAAACTACTGAATGTGAGGTCGCAGTGGATACTGCGCACGGAAGCAATTGGGGGTTCTGGCCTGAATGACGAAACGAGATCTGTCCTCCTTCCTATAAAATGTTATTAATGTGTTGCAATTGTATGCCAATTTACACCTGTTTTTGTTTTTATTTTGTACCCGGTTGTATCCGGTAAGGGAGGTGGTTATAAGACACGCTGTCGTCACTTCCGGGTAAGCCTTACAAACGCTGTATACGCGAAAGGGTCGTCGGCGTTCTTGTTACCATCCCCCCCTTTTATGCTGTTTTGTATTGGAAAAAGAAACTACAACTACGGTACTGCCGCCACTCTTCCTTTTGTGGACTTTTACTTCCCCCTTTTTTGGTGAGCACCACCACATTAGTAAAGGAGATAGGGAGTGCCGTACTGCAGTAAATAAAAGGGGGAATGCATGCTTATCAAAACCCCCCCTGGGCTGGTCCCATATTTCTATTTATTTTATTTGATCTTTACAGACAAATTCTTAACCTCTTTTTTAAGTGGTAGCCTGGGAAGGTCACTTTGAGGACAAAATTTAAAGGGGCTTTTGCAAAATCCAATTTTTGCGGGGGAAACCTCCAAAATGAGCATTTAAGTAATTTTCTAAATATATGTCATTAAAAATATTAACATTCAAGCTGCGTTGTCTTTCTTTTTTATCTCGCACTGCTCTTTTGCAGGGTTCCGCAAGATTTAAAGGGTTTGCTCCTACTTTGATTCATCTCACCTCAGTCCTTTTTTCTTGGTTCTTTTTGAATTCAGGGTGTGTTTACGGGCTTCCACTAGGCTGCAAAGAACCCAGGTCTGTACTATAGCACCAGTGCTGGCAGCCTATCGGGAGAGATAAAACGGGTCTGTACTAACGCCTGAAGAGCTGAGCCCCCCAACAAGAGGGGATATTTAGGAATAGGTGGGATCCCTTTTAATGACACAATTGAAAATGACTTCTTTTTGCAAGATTTTTAATATAAAAAGCAATCCTTGTAGTGAGACAACCCCTTTAATCTTCTTCCTGGCTGGCCATGCTTGCCCAGTTATCTCTTCAGTTTCTGAGGACTGGGCATGGAAGCGTGCATTGCGAGACAAGTTCAGTGTCTCCCTGCCCGGTCAGCACATTCTTCTGTGGCTAGAGCAGAGTAACACTTCTGGGCATGCTCTGCCTCTCTCAGCCATGCCTCCTCCTAGTCCATGTCTCTACTTACATAAGAATGCTTTTCTTTGATTTTCCTAGACAGTCTTTCATGTCTAGGAAAGCCTTAGGCTATATCCACATGGCAATTGTAAAATACTGTTGAATTGTGTTATAAATCGACCGTTTTTTAAAAATTGGTTACCAGGGTTTTTTTGGCCATTTTGCGGCCGGTTTCAATTTCAACCCCCCTTTAAAAGGGTGAACTGTACTAAAACAGTTCTAGTTTTTTTCAAGAGCGCCGATTTTGATATCCGACAATAGAAAATCTGAGCGTGTAACACAGCTCGGATTTTTTTATTGAGGGGCTATGGGGAAGATGTTACATTAGATTTTTTCTATTTTAAAAACGACCTCTTTAAAAATCTGGTTCTAAATAGTCTCGTGTAGACATAGTCTTAGAGGCATTTTAATGTAATTGGAGAAGTAAACATACAGTCAGTGACTGCCAGCTGGCTGCTCATTCTTATCTCCTCTCCCAGTACTGAACAATGTATTCCACCCCTAACTAGCAGTATCATCCCACGCTGCCGATGCTAAAGAATAATGAGCATTTATCCTAAGGAGCATGCACGGGAGGCGGCACAATAACGTCACAGGAGAGCGGCTTGCCGATGTCTTTTTTTTTTTTTTTTTTTTTTATATAGGTGAACATAACACTATCTTTTTCAAGCATGAAGAGGGTACCATGAGGGCAAAAATACTCATGTAAAAACCCCCCTTTTAAAGTCCTTTTGCCCAAATGCAGGAGGGTGTAAGCCAATCCTCCAATACAAAAGAGATTGGCTTAAGAACAAGGGGACTTATTCAAATACATCTCTCCAGAGGCTTTGGGTAAAAGCCCCCCAAAGAAAATTGACATGCAAAAACCTTTGGGCTTCGGGAAAAATGTGCTAAGTCCTTTATCGGGACAATCCTGCGGAATTCCAACACTTAAGGGGGCCGTTCACACGGTTTATTTCGCTGGGATGGCGCCGTACTGGCACCGGATTTGCGCTCGTACGGCGCAACCGTCGCAGTAATTACGGAATCCCAGTTCCATGGGAAAACGTGGATTCCTTCGCCCTCCCATTTGGGCGAATCCGGCGGGCGGGGAGAAAGTCACTTGCACATTTCCAGGCGCGATCGCCCCGTGGAAATCAATCTAGGGGCCCGGGGGGCCGCCCCCCCCCTTACTCAACCCGTAATTGCCGAAATTCGGCTGCAAACGGTTTTTAAAATAACCCTTGTGAACAGGGCCCCAAGAGTAAAAGTTGGGTTTCCCATTAACTCCTGTTCAACCCCTGCTAAAAAATCTCAATTTCGTAACACTGTCTTAAATGTGAAATTGTTCTTAAGAGTGCTTCCGAAAGCCCTCTAAATTATAGTAGGGACTGGTCAACCTGCAGGCTGTCAGGTTGAATCTCTTGAGATCCTAGCAGAGCAGTGTGCCTTGATACACCAGGTTCTGCATTGTTAGAAGACTCCAGTATTGACCAAGACTCCTCTAATTAGCTGTGGCCTTTCCTTGGCAAGAACAATATGATGGCTATTACTGTGGCCAAGTCTTGCCAAAGCTTCATCAATACTCTTGGTATCATAGAAACATCAGGTAATAAGTAGCCAGCTTGACCCTACAAGGTATGGTCAGTACATTTACTGCCACAGGGATAGCCCTTTTTTGTACAGGGGAGAGAATATCTCCACCTTGACATTGAATCTCAACACTCAGGCACACTATCTCTAAGTGATCATGTAGACGACTTCCAGCTTCGTGGACCATTCAGATAGTCATTTACCAAGTAGAACGAGCTATGTATGTGCACAGATGCTGACAGATGGGTGAGGTTGTTTTTTATCTGTTCTTTGATTATTAATGCTACTCTCAGTAGGGGGTAGGATCAAGTGACTCCCAGCTTGTCGATGTATAGGACAGTAGTCATGTTTGTCCTCATAGGCTTCCCTCTGAGCTGAGGGAAAAAGAGTTTGAGGGATAGACAACTAGCTTTGAGCTCCCTCTGCATAGAAGAACTTGGGCCCCTATAGAGGCAAATTTGTAGTTTTTCCATCGTCAACATCCTGGTTGTTCAACCAGATGGATCAACGCTGCCTTCACAGTAAAAAAAAAAAAAAAAAGGAATTTCCTCTTCCTTTTCGAGACAATTTCCCAAAAGCAAAGTTTTCCAGCCAGTATTTGCAGACCTCAGGCTGTTACTGACCGGCATAGGCATATTTTCTAGGGTGTAGGGTGTCGCACAATACACTCCAAGGTGCTCACCACATGGTTATCTTTGGGGGATACTCGGCCGTGTAATAGCAACCTGAAGCATGCCCAGCAAATACTGTAATATAACAGCATACATTGAGTGCTATGATTTTACAGTGTAATACCAGGCATGTACTGAGCGCCCGGAGAAAGAAGTAACCTATCACTTTTTTTCGGTGCTTTACACCGAAAGGTGGATGAATGGGGACCGAGCTGGTGCACTTTAGAAGTAAAACAGCAGCTGTATAGCAGCACACAGTACGCGATGCTATACGGCGTGTGAACCTGGGCAACCAAAAATTTCTATAACTTTTCTTTGTCCTTCTTAGAAGGGAAATCAAATTATTCTCCTGTTGAATCAACTGCTGTAACTCCTACAGTTCCACTTTCCTCAGGTTCTGTATACAGTGTCATGCTCAGATGCATGGGGCCCACCGGTTAATCTGATTCTTGGGGCCCACCAATGGAGAAGATTCTTGGGGCCCATCCTAAAGCTACTGTACTTGATATACTTCACTTAACTCTTGGTTTCTGTCACTTTTTCTCTGCCTTAATCCCTGAAAGGTGCCCACCGTACCCAGGAGCCCAATGGAGGTTCACCTGCTATCCTGTGTGCCAGTCCAAGCCTGTCTGTATAGGATCTATGCAGGCTCGGACTGGGCCGCCGGGGGACCGGGGAATCCCCCGGTGGGCCCGGGCCGCTGCGGGCCCCGGGGAGGGCCAGTGCCGGGGTTAACGCTCCCGGGGCCCGGCCGCGCATCCGGTCACTGTACGCCAGGGAACTGCGTCCCGTGAGCTCAGAGACGGCCGCTGATCTTCCGGGCAGGCTGAACGCTTTAGGGCCTTCAGCCTGCCGGGCGACGGCCCCTTACTGCTGACCGTAGGCGGCGCGGTGACGTCACTTCACCCGGCCGACTATGCAGGGCGGAAGGAGCCGGCGGCAGTCCTCAGAGACGTGCCGGGACCTGACAGCAGCGGGTGCGTGAGCGGGAGGGGAGCATGGTATGTGATTGATTGTTTTTTGTTTTTTAAATACCTACTGGGGGTCTCTGGTTACTATGGGGGGGACACTTGCGAAGGGGGGCTCTGGCTAATATGGGGGGGACACTGGCTAAGGGGGGGCTACGGCTACTTTGGGGGGGGACAATGGCTAAGGGGGGCTCTGGATACTATGGGGGGACACTGGCTAGTGGGGGGGGCTCTGGCTACTTGGGGTGGACCACTGGCTAAGGGGGGGGGGGCTCTGGCTACTATGGGTGGGGAACACTGGCTAAGGGGCTCTGGCTACTATGGGGGGGACACTGGCTAAAGGGGGGCCCTGGCTACTATGAGGGGGACACTGGCTAAGGGGGGGCCCTGGCTACTATGGGGTGGACACTGGCTAAGGGGGGGGGGGCTCTGGCTACTATGGGGTGGACACTGGCTAAGGGGGGGCTCTGGCTACTATGGGGTGGACACTGGCTAAGGGGGGGCTCTGGCTACTATGGGGGGGGCCCTGGCTAAGGGGGGCTCTGGCTACTATGGGGGGGGACACTGGATATATAAAGGGGGGGGGCTCTGGCTACTATGGGTGGACACTGGCTAAGGGGGGGCTCTGGCTACTATGGGGGGGACCACTGGTAAGGGGGGCCCTGGCTACTATGGGTGGACACTGGCTATGGGGGGCCCTGGCTACTATGGGGGGGGGCAGGCACTAGCTAAGGGGGGCCCTGGCTCTATGGGGGGGGGGGGGGGACACTGTAAAGTGGGCCCTGGCGTACTATGGGTGGGGGGGACACTGGCTACGGGGGGCCTCCTGCTACGATGGGGGGGACAACTGGCTAAGGGGGGGGCCCTGGCTTACTATGGGGGGGGACACTGGCTAAGGGGGGTCTCTGGCTTCTCTGGGTGGACACTGGCTAAGGGGGGCACTGGCTACTATGGGGGGGAACTGGATAAGGGGGGCCATGGCTACTATGGGGGGGACACTGGCTAAGGGGGGGCCCTGGCTACTATGGGGGGGGACACTGGCTAAGGGGAGCGGCTCTGGCTCTATGGGGGGGCCACTGGCTCAGGGGGGGCCCTGGCTACTATGGGGGGACAATGGCCGTGGGGGGGGCTCTGGCTACTATGGGGGGGGTCATACTGGCTAAGGGGGGGGGGGTTGGCTTACTATGGGGGGGACATGCTTAGGGGGCCCCTGCGCTACTATGGGGGGGACATGGCTAAGGGGTCCTGGCTAATATGGGGGGGGACACTGCTAAGGAGGGGGGGGCTCTGGCTTACTATGGGGGGGACCTGGCTAAGGGTTTGGGCTCTGGCTGCTATGGGGGGACATTGGCTAAGGGGGGGGCTCTGGCTACTATGGGGGGGCCCTGGCTACTATGGGGGGACACTGGCTAAGGGGGACTCTGGTCTAAGGGGGGGGGTTCTGGATACTATGGGGGGACACTGGCCTAAGGGGGGGCTCTGGGCTACTGGGGGGGACACTTGGCTAAGGGGGGGCTCTGTCTACTATGGGGGGACACTTGCTAAGGGGGGCCCTGGCTACTATGGGGGGACACTGGCTAAGGGGGGGGGCTCTGGCTACTAGGGGGGGGACACTGGCTAAGGGGGGCCCTGGCTACTATGGGGGGGACACTGGCTGACTACAAGGGTGGCCCTGACTACATACAAAGGGGGGCCCTGGTACCTACATGGGGAGGGGGGGCCCCTGACTATCTAAGTGGTCCGTTACTTACAAGGAGGGTTCTGGCTACCTACAGGGGGGCCCTGACTACAAGGGGGGTTGGCATCCTACAGGGGCCCTGACTACAAGGGTGCCCTTGATACCTTACAGGGGACCCTGGCTACCACAAAGTAGCTTATGGAGGCCCCTTCTAACTCCCTGTACTACCTACCTAAAGGAGGCCCCCTAACTACTGTAGACTTACCTATAAGGAGGGACCCCTAACTGTATAGTCCTAAAGGAGACCCCCTCCTAACTGCATGTATACTACCTAAAGGGGGGTCCCTTAACTGACTTCGCAGCCTATATAAAGGGTGACCCTAACTACCTTCAGCTTACCTAAATGGGGAAACCACCTACTACAGTCTACCTAACTGGGGTCCTCCAACCTACCTGGTAGGCCTTTCAAATTTGCATAACTGGGGCCTGCTTATCTACCTGGGGCTGGCCTAGCAACTTATCCAGCGGGGGTCTCCCTACCTAAATAGGGCCTATCTCGTTACCTGGGTCCTCTCCCCACCCCCCGACATCTTAGGATCACTAAGGACCTCTAAGTTTTGGCTTGTGACCGCTCTCTCCACCCCCTGGGATAGTTTGTACAGAGGGGTGGGAATAGGTAAAGAGAGCGGGAAATATTGAGGATTCTAAGATATTTGTCTGTGTAAATTCTGCAGGATAGTTGTGCCGGGACAAGTCATCATGCGGTGTGGAACCGGATGCAGAAGAAAAGGGAAAAGAAGACTCTGAAGAGAAGAGAACGACCTCAGACATCTCTGGTGAGTCCCTGACATCAAGGGTTATTTTTTATATTGTAATGTGATGGTGACCTTAGCAGGTGTCTGACCTCTATGTGGTCTCCATATGGTGGTGTTATATCGGCGTTAGTTTAGTGGCAGCGTACATGTGTCCCTGATTGTAACAGGGAGGGGAAACACTGACTGTGATAGGAGCTACACACTTTCTTTCTTGCTGGTGTTTATTTTAGAAGGTGGTGAGGTGCGTGACCAAAGGGAAACGTGGAGTCGTGGAGGGGATAGTGTATGTAGGTGAGATGGGAGATATTTTATGTGGGTGGAGGCGGATATTTTATGTGGGTGGAGGGGGAAATTGTATGTGGGTGGAGGGGGAACTTGTATGGGGTGGAGGGGGAGTATTGTTGTGGGTGAAGGGGGTTATTGTATGTGGGAGGAGGGGGATATTGTATGTGGGAGGGGGGGGACATTGTATGTGGTTGGGAGGGGGATATTGTATGTGGGTGAAGGGGATAATGTGTATTTTTGTGGGTGAAGGGGGTATTTGTATGTGGGGTGAAGGGGGATATTTGTATGTGGGGGGAGGGGGATTTGTATGGGGTGGCGGGGTTTTTTGTATGTGGGCGGAGGGGGTTATTGTATGTGGGGGGAGGGGGATATATATGTGAGTGGAGGGGGATATTGTATGTGGGTGGAGGGGGATTATTGTATGTGGGCTGTGGCGGGGATTATTGTATGTGGGTGGAAGGGGAATATTGTTTGTGGGTGGAGGGGGGGCGGGGGATATTGTATGTGGGTGGAGGGGGATATAGAAGGAGCTAATTAGCCCTGTGTTCTATGATATGGTTAGATGACAAATGTGTGGACTACAGTGTCCTACACAATTACAGTTCTGTTTTGCAACTGTATTTATGTGGTAAAATGGGCGCGTTTATGTACCGACGAGGCCGCTGGTTATATTTTTCATGTACAGTAGGGTGGGCCCCCCGAGATCAAGTCCCCTGTGGGCCCCAGACCCCCCAGTCCGACACTGGATCTATGGTGATAATTATCATTATACACCTTTTTGTTCAGCTACTTGCACGGTTACTGTGCTTTCAGCATCACTGGTCTCCACTCCCCTCTTTACACAATTTTAAGGTTAATATGTGGATGATAGAGTGTCTAAAAGTATTATAAAGACTGTCAGTATTTCTCATATTAATGGTACTTGATTAATCTTGAGGTTGTGTACAGGTTCTATCCCCAAAACTCTTGTGTTCCAAGATAGCAATGCTAACCAATCTGCTATCCAAAAGCTTCCTGACAGGAATGAGTCTGACCCCTATACCTCAGCATGCATCAAATTACATATAAGCTTCAGATGGGTCAACAGCTAGGTCCTGAGGGGGACTGAGATTTGCCATTGAGCAGGATATCACAATTGATGCAGCTAAAGTGCTTTCATTGAAGGCTGCTTCTCTTTCTTCTGAATTGCTGTCACCAGAACCTGCTGAAGAGATCAAATTCATTAATTAGAACCTGTATATCATGAAAACAGAGTACAATAGGTTTAGAGTACTTAAGACAAATAGGCAAACACCAGGTGCAGGCTGTGCTCAACAGGCAGAGTAGCACTATGTTCAGTTTAAACAGTGTGAACTGGAGCCCAAGAAAAGGCATTACTTTGCCTACAGCACCATTCCAAAGAAGCCTAGGTCCCAGACAGAAAAACATGATTAGGACTAAGGATGTAGACCAGGGGTTTTTCTAAAGTTCTAAAACGTCCGGCGGCAAAGGGCCTTCAGAGTCACATTTTGCTCGCAGCATTTTCCATAACACATCTTTAACTGTGGCACAAGCCCCAGATATATGTAACGGGTGGCGCCGCGTCTCACCCTGCGGGTCGCGGGCGCACCCGTGTCCCCTTCTCCAGGCGCCCGGCGGGGATGGGTGGCGCCGCTGACCGGGCTACGGTTCGCGGGCGCACCCATTCCATCCGCTTACCTGTCCACGCTCCCGTTCAGCGCTCTCCCCCTCCCGGCCGGAATGCGCACGCACGCCCCCTAGCGTGCGCAAGCGCTCGTTCATGGGAATTTAAAGGGACAGCGCTCCGGTGATTGGATAATTGCCGGGCGCTGACCATATATGATGTATGTGTCCGCGTCACTTCCCTGCTGGATCTTTGTTGCCTCCGTGCCCTAGAGAAAGCGTTATCTGTGTACTAGCCTCTGCCGTGTTCCTGACCCTTGCCCACGTTTCTCGACTCCGAACCTTGCCACCTGCCCTAACCTTCTTGCTATGTTTATGGACCACGAATCTTGCTGCCTGCCCTGACCTTGCCACCTGTCCCTGACTACGTCTACGCCTCACGATTCTGTACCACACTACACCTCGGCTGCCACTGCAAGTAAGTCACGTCAGGGGTAGCGACCTTGTAGACTCCCGCCGCAGCAAGTCCATCCCGCTTTGCGGCGGGCTCTGGTGAAAGCCGGGACCTTCTTAGACTCCGCTCCCTGGCGTGGCTTACACCATCGCTTGCAGTGGTCCGGAGGATCTACTACCCCGGCCGTTACAATATAAAGACTTAATGACACCCCTTATGCAGGCACAAAACACAGAAGAGATTTCCTCTTCGCAAAAATTTATAATTGCTAAAAGCAAAGGGCAACTCCTCTTCCTCCCCTGTATGTGGAATGTCCCATGGGCTGTTAACCTGGATTGCCTAGAGGAAAGAAAAGATGCTGAAAACAAGTTAAATTACATAACAACAGACTGCATTCACAGACCAAGGATCTAGCAAAGAGTTAAGCAACACTCTAGAACACTTCCCACAGCAATCTATAAACTGCAGACAAACCACTTGTCTTTGTCCACACAGGAGACTCTGAATAAACACTCTGGAGACAGAGTTGCTCTTGCCTTTATATAGGTGATTAAACTTATTAAAAGTTCCATCTGCCTACTAGTATGTAGTGAAGACACAGTAATTTCCACTTCAGGACCGTAGATGGGGCCGTAGTCCTTGTATTCGGACTCAGCTGGTGAGCGGGCAGTGCAGATCCAGCAGAAGTGTTAAAGGGGTTGTCTCACTACAGTGATTGCTTTTTATGTTAAAGAACTTGCAAAAACAAGTCACTTTACAATATATGTTCATTAATAGTGTCCCACCTATTCTGAGATATACCCTCTTGTATGGGCTGCATCAGCTCCTCAGGTTGTTATAACCACAGACCTGTTTGATCTCTCATGATAAGCTGCCAGCGCTAGTCGCTATAGCTACAGACCTGGCTTCTCCTGAAGCCTAGTAGAAGCCAGTAAACACACCCCTGAATTCAAAATGAAACCAAGCAAACAGGACTGAGGTTAGATGAATCAATGTAGACAAACCCTTTAAGCACATATGTGATGAACAGCACAGCCTGGGAGAGTTGTAAAAGGTAGCTGGCCCCAGTTGGAGTGTTTGCTGGAAAGGCCATAAAGGGACCAAGAGCAATAATGGTGAGTAGCATCATGTGCCATAGAGGGATAACGGCTGGAGTATGAGTTGTTGGCAAGAAGCAGTGGGATGCCACATGAGGTCGAAAAGAGACACTCTAGACCAGCCAACTCCTGCCTCCTCATCAGATACTAGGTTTCACCGCCCAGAATTCTGTTGTTTAGTACTGCTGTTTGACACAAATTGTTGTGAACATAAGGGAATCCTATAGATCTTTAGGCTTATAATGAAATATAGGCCTTCTTTCCAGCTTCTCAGAAATCTCGTGGCATATGTTTCTTGATGACCTAATTTTTAGCCAGGTCACCATTTCTGTATGGGTGCATTTACACAGCACAGACCAAATACCGGTTGGGAAATGCTGACTGGTATTTGGTCATTTTTTGGCATGCAGAGGGACGGCTTTTGTCTGCAGTTTGCAGATTCAAGCTCTCCCCCTTTGCACCCACATGTTCATGTTCTGCCCGGAAACCGGGTGGAAGAATGAAGACCAAAGAGCTGTCGAAGGACACCAGAAACAAAATCGTAGCTCTGCACCAGGCTGGGAAGACTGAATCTACAATAGGCAAGCAGCTTGGTGTGAAGAAATCAACTTTGGGAGCAATAATTAGAAAATGTAAGACATACAAGACCACTGATAATCTCCCTCGATCTGGGGCTCCACGAAAGATCTCACCCCATGGGGTCAAAATGATCACAAGAACGGTGAGCAAAAATCCCAGTGCCACACGGGGGGACCTAGTGAATGACCTGCAGAGAGCTGGGACCAACGTGACATAGGCTACCATCAGTAACACACTACGCCGCCAGGGACTCAGATCCTGCAGTGCCAGACATGTCCCCCTGCTTAAGCCAGTACATGTCCGGGCCCATCTGAAGTTTGCCAGGAACAGAGCTGTCTTAACAGTATTTTGGGCCCCCGGAATAGCACTACAGTGGGCCCTGTTCAAATACATGACATCACAGTAGGCCATGTCTCTAGCCATCCCCAAACACAACCATATTATCACGCCACTTATGTTTGGACATTAGCAGCCTACAGTCTACAAGACTAATTTGTAGGGCAGAGAGTGATGTTTTTTAACTGTTTGCACGTCCTAAAAACACACAAACAGTTAAATAAGCAAAGCCAACAATAGGATCCAGGGTATGCTTCATATATTCCTGGGACATACATAGACCACCTGGGCCCTTATACTTGTGGGGACCCCGGGCAACTGCCTAGTGTGCCCAATGGAAAAGATGGCCCTGGCTAGGAAGCATTTAGATGATCCAGAAGAGTATTGGGAGAATGTCATATGGTCAGATGAAACCAAAGTAGAACTGTTTGTTAGAAACACAACTCGTCGTTTACCTACTGTGAAGCATGGGGATGGCAACAACATGCTTTGGGGCTGCTTCTCTCCGTGTACATGAAAGAATGAATGCGGCGATGTATCGTTGGATTTTGAGTGCAAACTTCCTTCCATCAGCAAGGGCAGTGAAGATGAAACGTGACTGGGTCTTTCAGCATGACAATGATCTCAAGGACACCACCAGGGCAATGAAGGAGTGCATTCATAAGAAGCATTTCAAGGTCCTGGAGTGGCCTAGCCAGTCTCCAGATCTCGACCCCATAGAAAACCTTTGAAGGGAGTTGAAAGTCTGTGTTGCCCAGCGACAGCCCCAAAACATCACTGCTCTAGAGGAGATCTGCATGGAGGAATGGGCCAACATACCAGCAACAGTGTGTGCCAACCTTGTGAAGACTTACAGAAAATGTTTGACCTCATTGCCAACAAGAGATATATAACAAAGTATTGAGATTAGTTTTTGTTATTGACCAAATACTTATTTTCCACCATAATTTGCAAATAAATTCTTTCCAAACGAGACAATGTGATTTTTGGGATTTGTTTTCTCATTTTGTCTCTAATAGTTGAGGTCTACCTATGATGTCAATTACAGGCCTCTCTCATCTTTTTAAGTGGGAGAACTTGCACAATTGGTGGATGACTAAATACTTTTTTCCCCACTGTATCACAACACAGAAAGCTACCTCAACCTTTTTTAATGCTTTTCTGTGGTTTTGCTTATGATCTAAGAACAGTAGTATAATGTTGTACCGTGTTAGCCATAGAAAGTAGTAGAAGAGTGAAGAAATCAGGCGATACCTTTTTCAGGCTAACTGAGTATATTTGATGGTGAGCTTTCGAGAGTACTATCTCCCTTCTTCAGACATGGTCTTATACAAGAAACTGAAAATTTACAGACCTTTTTATACACAAAAGACATGGACCTTCAAAGGGTCCTAGAATTCTTAAAAATAACAAAATGCAATAAAAGCAGACAAGTCATTTACAATAGATCAAGAAATCAACTATCTGGAAACTTGTGAGGCATGACGGAGGGGTCAGTAATTCTGCGTCTTATCTCGTAGCCATCAGGTGTAATTTGTGGCCATCACAGTTCACACATAGTTTGACATAAAGCTGGCATGAATATTTACCCCTATTTTGCAGAGTCTGAAATTTTTGCATTAATTTAAATTCCCACTCCTTTCTCTCTCCCTCTGCGTCTTAAAGTGTCCCATTAAAACCATAACCTTCAAATCTTCAATAGAATGGTTATCTCTGGAGAAGTGTTGTGCCACTGGAAGATCAGTTCTGCTGTTATTAATAGTGAATCTGTGTGAGTTCATGCACTGGCTGAGTCTCTGCCCTGTTTCCCCCACATAGAGGCCTGTGATGGGACATTGCACACACATAATCAGATACACAACATTGCTAGACCTGCAGGAAAATGTCCCCGTAATTCTGTGCATCTGCTGGGACTGTGGGACAGGTACACTGTCAGCAGTGTGGATGTGACTGCAGGTCTTGCACCTGTTCTGCAGGCAGGGTGAGGCCTTCAGGGCACTCCGGACAATAATACGCCGCAGGTTTGGTGGTTGCCGAAAGGAAAGGAGAGGGGGGACTGGGAATATGTCTTTGAGTCTGTTGTCCCTATGTAGCACAGGTTGACGTTCCTTGGCAATCTTTCGTAGGATCTCCAGCTGGGGGTTGTAAGTGACAACTAGGGGCACTCGTTCTTCCTTCTGGGTCTCTTTGTATGTAAGTAGACAGTCTCTGTTGATGACGGCCGCTTTGCTGATTTGATTGTCCATCACTTTTGGCCTGTATCCCAATTGGAGAAATTTTGTCCTCAGATCCAGGAGGTGCTTGTCCAGGTCTGCCTTGTCAGAGCAAATACGATTGTACCGTATAGCCCGGCTGTATATAATGGATTGCTTTGTGTGTTTAGGGTGGAAGCTGTCGTTTCTGAGGTAGGCTGTTCTGTCTGTGGGTTTGTGGTACACTGATGTGAGTAGCCGATGGTTTTTAGTGTGAATTGTAGTATCCAGAAAGTGGATTTTGCTCTCTGAATAGGTAAGTTTAAGGTTGATGTTGGGGTGGAAGTTTTTGAAGTCATTATGGAATTTAAGTAGGGCCTCCTCGCTCGCAGTCCAGATGACAAGGATATCATCGATATAACGGAGGTACATCATGGGTTTGGTGGTGCATGTGGATAGATACGCGCCTTCCAGTTCAGCCATAAAGAGATTTGCATACTGGGGCGCACATCTGGACCCCATTGAAGTTCCCATTCGCTGTAGATATAGGTCCTCTCCAAAGGTGAAATAGTTGTGGCTGAGTATGAACTGTATGAGCTGTGTGACTGGTTTTGCTGGGAGGTTTAGTTTTTCCAGGTGCGTCCGACATGCTGCTACTCCATCCTTGTGGGGTATGTTTGTATACAAGGATTCTACATCCATGGTGGCCAAAATGGTGCCCTCAGGAAGTGGACCGAGGGCATTGAGTTTGTTAAGAAGATCCGTGGTGTCCTGGATGTAACTAGGAGTATCTCTGACCAGGGGTTTTAGGAGATTTTCCACTCAACCTGAGATATTCTCTGTCAGTGTCCCAATACCAGAAATGATAGGTCTCCCAGGATTGCCATCTTTGTGGATCTTGGGGAACATGTAGAAGCAGCCCGGCCTGGGATCCGCTGGGATGAGGCCCTCTACCTGCGTCTGGACCTGAGTTGGAAACTTCTTGATCATATTCTTTAGCTGTTTTATAAAGTCCTCTGTGGGATCACTGTCAAGTTTGGAGTAATGAGCTGGGTTGGACAGCTGCCTGTTTGCTTCCTGGATGTAGTCAGAGGTGTTCATCATGACTATTGCGCCCCCTTTGTCAGCTGGTTTTATTATTATGTCCTGATTTTCTTTCAGTGAAGTGATAGCCTTCTGTTCCTGCAGGATTAGGTTATGGACCTGTTTCTTTAGTTTCCCCAAGATCTCAGATTTTACTTTGCTTCTGAAACAGTCAATGTATTTATCTAGTGCTGCATTAATTCCAGACCATGGGGTCCAGGTTGATTTTTTGGTGGGTTCCTTATGGGCTGTTCTCTCAGAGTCGCTGCTGTATGGAAGGTCTTTGTCATAGAAGTATTCCCTCAGTCTCATTTTTCTGAAGAACTCCTCCATTTCATTGCAGAGTTTGACATGGTCAGTGAGTGCTGAGGGGCAGAAGGAGAGACCTTTGGAGAGAACTGACCTTTTGTGTTTGTTTGGCTCATAGGAGGAAAGGTTCACAACACAGGTCTGCTGAGCTGGGCTGGTGCTTGTGGTTGTAGTAGTAGGACCTTTTTGTCTCAGTCTCTGGAGCTGTTTATTTTTGTTGTTGATAAGCATGTCCTGCAGTTTCCGGTAGTATGTGTGGAGTTTGGCCTTCATCTCCTCTGTGTCATTCTCCAGTGATGTCTTTATGGCCTGTATCTCCTCCTGTGTTTTTCTCTTGTTGTTATAGGAAATTTTTAGCATGTAGTTGCGCAGCTTTTCAGATGTTCGAATACATAGTTGTTCTGCATATCGGTTGTTGTAGGTATGCTGGGTTGGGTTATGCATAGTGAAGCCTTTTTCGGATGAGTCTTTCCTTTTTGCATTTTGTTAAGAAGAAGATGTCGCTGTTAAGTTGTGCAAGTTTCTTATGCCGTTTTTTCAATTCCATTCTTGTGCGGTACATTGTGGTATCTTTCAAATTGCTAGTAGTATAATGTTGTACCGTGTTAGCCATAGAAAGTTGTAGAAGAGTGAAGAAATCAGGCGATACCTTTTTCAGGCTAACTGAGTATATTTGATGGTGAACTTTCAAGAGTACTAGCTCCCTTCTTCAGACATGGTCTTATACAAGAAACTGAAAATTTACAGACCTTTTTATACACAAAAGACATAGACCTTCAAAGGGTCCTAGAATTCTTAAAAATAACAAAATGCAATAAAAGCAGACAAGTCATTTACAACAGGTCAAGAAATCAACTCTGGAAACTTGTGAGGCGTGACGGAGGGGTCAGTAATTCTGCGTCTTATCTCGTAGCCATCAGGTGTAATTTGTGGCCATCACAGTTTACAAATAGTTTGACATAAAACTGGTATGAATATTTAGCCCATTTTGCAGAGTCTGAAATTTTTGCATTAATTTAAATTCACACTCCTTTCTCTCCCTCTGCGTCTTAAAGTGTCCCATTAAAACCATAACCTTCAAATCTTCAATAGAATGGTTATCTCTGGAGAAGTGTTGTGCCACTGGAAGATCAGTTCTGCTGTTATCTGTGTGAGTTCATGCGCTGGCTGAGTCTCTGCCCTGTTTCCCCCACATAGAGGCCTGTGATCGGACATTGCATACACATAATCAGATACACCACATTGCTAGACCTGCAGGAAAATGTCCCCTAATTCTGTGCACCTGCTGGGACTGTGGGACAGGTACACTGTCAGCAGTGTGGATGTGTCTGCAGGTCTTGCACCTGTTCTTCAGGCAGGGTGAGGTGCCATTTTCTAAGAACAGATAACACAGAAAGTCATGATATGATAGTCAAGCTAAACTCTGCTACATCTGTATAATCCATTCCCGGTTTCAGCTTCAAAAGCTGAACATGTGAATACAGCCTTACTAACACTTATTAACCAGTTTATGTGCAGCAATTACCTGCTCATCTTCTGTTTTACTGCAGTGATTTACTAGCTTATACTTTGTGCTCATTTCTCTTTGCTGTAATTACTTGCTGTATATCTTCATATATTATGGGCAGGTACATCCCGAAAAGAAGAACAGGAAATGATCACATCAGTTTGGCTCTAAACTTCTCTTTATCACTTAAGATAAACTGAAAACATGGCTGGTGTCAGAAAAATACTCGAGTCCTTTCTCTACTTTCAAGTAAAAAGTGTTAAATGGATTGCCAGCATTAGAATAATATGACTACTCTCTTTCAAAAACTTATGTGTCCATGGCCTGTTATTCCATCTCTATTAAAGTTAATAGGGCTGAGCTGCAGTAGGATGCATAACTGTAGTTCGGTGCTGTGCTGTTTCCTGAAATAATCCATGTTTATCATTCAAGACAACCACTTTAAGGATCTAAACCATCAATTTTGGAGAATGAAATGGTAAAATTTTGATCAAACTAGAATTAAGATATAGCAAGGGATTTTCAGGTCAACTAACCATAAGCCAATTTATGTGCAACTAAATAACAGCGCTCATAACAGCAGCCTGTCAAGGATGCCCACGGTAATCAATGAACATCCATTTGGTAAATTGTTTTCAAGTAGTTGTCCCATGTTCCTCCAGTGTACAGGATACTGTTATAGACTTCAGCTAATAGGATCAAATTACACTTACTTTAATGGATAATTAAGGAATTTAAAATTGGTCTATCCTGATAGGCAATCAAAATTAGACTGGTACATGAAGTGGATTGTTGGTGGTTTACTGGGTTAGAACACAATTTTTTTTTCTTCTACTCATTACAGATATACTACATGCCTTTTGATCCCAGTTCAGATAGGTGGCACTTTTGTGTTAATGTTTCAGAACATTCTAGAACAGTTTTTAGATTTAACCACTATAACTCTTTCTCAGGTCACTTTCAGTTTCGCAGAGGCCAACATAAGAACAATGTTAGCTTCACACTGCTTTTCAGTGCTTTACACGACTACTCAATTTCATCTCCATAGCACTATTTGTACTGTACGCACAGGAAAGAGATCATTCCCATGTGGCTGTTCTTTTTGGCACCCATTATAACAGATCTCACCTATCACACTTCCATGAAGTCCATTTCACCTCAAAACTGAACCAACCAGGTCCAACCGCAGGTCTCAAGGCAATCACCCTCATACTACACACTGTGTACCAACCTCTCTGAGGTAGAAGTGTCATACTATCCCTCGTCAGCTCAGCTATAACCTCCTCCAGCACCAGCTAACCTGTGTTGGCTCTTTTGAAGATTGACGACTCTTAGGCAATGTTCACACGGCTTATTGCCGACGTAATTGCGGGAACGGATTTCGCCCCGCAATTACGCCGGCTGCCATGCAGCAGGGGCAGGGCGGGGCGGGGGGGAGGCAGTTCGCCGGCCCCATAGACATTCATTATCCACGGCGCGTACACGCCGTAAATAATTGACATGTCACTTTCTCCCCGCTCGGTGGATTCGCCGAATGGGGAGGAGAGACAGAATCCATAGTTCTCTATGAGAACTGTGGATTACTGTAATGCCTGGGACTGATTTCAGCCGTATTGGAGCGCAAATACGGCGCTCAATACGGCTGAAATCAGTCCCAAAATAAGCCGTGTGAACGAGGCCTTACAACCCTAGCAACTACTGATTAATGACCCTTTACCAGGCTGCTCAGCAATGCCACCTCAGCTACACTTCACATGAAGTCTGAAATCTATTCTACCGTGGTTAAACTGTCCGCAGATAACCCCTATCTCAAGTTTAAATATGAAAATTTCCAAATGAAGACAATTTAAAAAACACAACCAAGAGAGGAAAACCAGATTTATCGCCCTTCTTTTTCATCCATGTCCTCTCCTATCCCCTGTCCGTACTGAGTGAGCAATGTCACTTTACCATGTACAATCCACACAATGTATACTTATGCTGGATGTACAGAACACAGAGTCAGGCTACATGATGTACAGTCAGCTCAGAAACATGGGCGCCAAGAGTTTACCAGCTCTAGTAAGACTCTTCTCAGTCGTAGAAGAAATATGGCCTGTTTTACAGTTTTTTACAAGTAACAAATAAAAAGTCCAATGAAGTTACTGGCATAGTTCCAACAATAATTATGTTCCGGTTACTCATGTTTTTAATTGGTAATGAACTCGGGAAGAATGAAGCGCTGTCATTAGCACCCAACATTTCTATACTTGTCAATTACATCATTGAACACAAATATACATGGAGTTTCAGGCAACATTTTATGATGCTTGATGACTGGATCTGCTGCGTAGTTTGAATTATTAATAGTTATGTAGATTTCATCTAAAGTAATGCTTCAATTTATTAAATATTGTAAGGTACATTTACAAAGCCCCTAACGAAACTTAAATTTTTTCAAAACTTTGCCAACAATGGGCCATGATTCAGAGCTACATAAAGTAGCCAGGCAAGTAGGAGATAGGTATTCATTAACTACAACTGGTCAATCAGAGACAATTAAACATATTGTCTGATTGGTCAGATCCAATATTGATAGCTTGCACCATCTGCATACCATAAGACCAGGATTTCATAGTGCAGTATCCATGCGTTTTTCTTCTAAAGAGATAATGACATTTTGGGCGACATGTATGATTTTTGATGCCCAGGCACCATTTTTTTGTGCGCATTAGTAGCGTAGAATGCACCTGAATCTATGAACCTGTTCTACTGCAGGTCATAGATTTAGCGCTTTCTAGCTACAAAGCGACACTTCTGGCTCAGGTAAACCACTTTTAAAGTGGTTTACCTGTTACAGCAGTAGTGCGCCTGGATTTGCCTTACTGAAGATATAAATGTGTAGATTCGTATGGTTGTAGTGCGCCCCACCTCCGGCACGCCCCCCAAAATTAAGCGCATTACAAAGTGCCACAGGTGCTTTATAATGCGCCTAATATTGGAGTGTGAGTGGTTAAAAATATAGCGAACAGGGCTGAAAAGACGTCAAACTTCTGGCGCAGCCCCGTTCATTCATTTCAGCCTTTATGTTTTGTCATGCTGCCATTTTTGTAAACGTAACAACAGTAAATGAAGCCAACCTTGTTGCATTTCTTGAGTTTGCTTTTAGTAGACTCTCATCTAGAAGGAACAAAACTTGTGATAACCAAACTACATACAGTCTCCTCCCAAAAAAGAGACACCAATCTGTAGACAGCTTTGGGGTTCTTACCCTGAAAATAAGTCTCCTTACACTATTGAAACTCTTTGACAAGAATCAGACACCAGCTTACCCCGAACTAGGTCTAGTAAACTAACATTTGTTCCATATTCTAAACTATTTTTGTGTGTAATTCGTATGGATGCTGAATACACTCACGAATTAGCCTCACTCACTCTCTAGATCAATTCATTCTATGTACAAAGGTTACTTGTTAATTTTGGAGATGTTATTCTTCCTTCTAATGTCTAAATGCAAACAAAAAAGAAAAACTTCATCTTTTGAATTAAAGTCTTTTGACTTTCTTTTATGTGGATTGTTCCTTGTTGTCCTCTGCTAGACCGCAGTTGAAGCATGAAACAGTGATAACAAAGCAGCTCTAATGTCATGAGCAATAGTATACCCCAACTTTCTATGGCATCTCATGAGGACAAGATGCTAATGGAGCAGACTCATGAACCATCAAACCCAAAGACCAGGAGTAGTGGTGACTCACTGAAACTGGGATATCCAAATGGCATGTCAATCTATAGTAGTATAGCATAAACCCTTGTTCTCAAAATATTAGTCTCTGAATATGGCACAGGTTTAAAGAGAGTCTGTCAGCCATTTTATGGCCTTGCAGGTGGCATGACCCACGAGTTTAATGCCTCTAACACCACTTTTACAAGCATCTAAGATGCAGAACCTTCATATTCAATGCCTAGTGCTCCATGTCCTTCCTGTCAGCTCAGAGTAAAGGCTTAGATGAGTAACCTATGGCCATTAGCAGCTCTCAGATGTATTGTCAAAAGAAGCTCTCAACCAGAAGCATAGCTTAAATCTCCTGGGGTCTTTAATAATACTCCTGTCTTATTTTGTGGCAGAGGGGCCTTTGGGCATTGAAAGCTTAAGGCCCTGTTAATGACTGCTGCCTCTGCACCCCTTGAAACTGCTTTCATCTGTGCCTGATGGATAAAGGTCCACTGTAGGAACTTACCCTCTATCATACGGCATTTAGAGATCTCTAAAGCCTGATCTTTGGGAAGACTTTATTGCAAAATGTGTTTTCTTCATGAGACAACCTCGCTAATATCTTCCCCTTTCTTAATAAAACAACCTCTTTAATCCCCTACCACCTACAATCTGTAGATATATGTTCTACCTACCGATTCCTCAGATACCTAAGGTGACATGTATGATTTTTGGTGTTTAGACGCCAATTTTTGTGCGCACAACTAGTGTAGAATGCGCCTGATTTATGAACCCGGTCTACTGCGGGTCATAAATCAGGCACATTCTAGCGCAAAGATGACACTTCTGGCTCAGGTAAACCACTTTGAAAGTGGTTTACCTGTTCCAGTAGTAATGAGCCTGAATTGCCATAGCAAAGCTATAAAACTATAGCTTCATATGGTGCTAACGCGCCGCCCTCCCACACGTCATCCAAAATAAGGAGCATTACAAAGTGCCGTGGGTGCTCTGTAATGCGCCTGATATTGGCATGCGTCAGGTTTAAAACTATTGCAAATGGGGCTAGGCTACATATCGGGCTGTAAATTCGTCAGTCTTCTTACACAGCCCCATTAATGCATTTCGACCCTAGTGTGTATATTCTATATTAACTTTAATGGTAGTTCAATGTGAATAGAACTCTAACCATTAAAGTGATTGGGCTGAAAGTATGTCCTTAAGTAACAGGGAGAAAAAATCTGCAAACATCGATATAATCAGTGAATTTAATTTTATTTAATTTAATTATTTTAATGAATTTTTATGGAGTTTTCACCAAATGTATTTAAGCACAACAACAAAAATATACACATTTACATACTTTTTTTTAAGGACAAAAAACCCAATGAGCGTCTGTGTGGCTTAAAAAAATGGGATTGCTGCAGAATACTGCAAAAACTCACTGAAAGTAAGAAAAAATATCAATATTTCCAGCCAAGGCTTGAAAGCAGCGTTTAGCAAAAAGAAAATGCAGTTAGAAATGCCGGAAAAAAACAAGGCAGCGTGATCCTGAAAAACGCTATGTGTGACACCAGCTTGTTACCTAAGAATAACGGTCTTCATATTTATTTTACTGTAGCTTGCCCTTAGCTGATGGGATCTGTAAATGAGCACAAAGTTGCTGTGCATGAAATTTTTTATTTTAGGTGTTAAAGGGGTTGTCTCGCTACAAAGAATAGCTTTCAAATTGTAGGGAACACAAAATAAAGACATTTTCCAAATATATTGCTTTGTTTTTGTTAAGGAGATACAAGTGAATTAATCACCTCCCTGGCTATTTCAGTTCCCTCAGTAACTGACCTGTGTACAGCTCTCCCCCCTGCTGTTTGTTCTATCTGATAGCAGGGAGTGACATCATAACACAGGTCGCGGCAGCCTCTGTGCTGCTTGGCAGTAAAAAGCTTGATTTATCTTAAGTAAACAGCACTAATTAGGGCTTTTGTTTGATTGATCAGATAAAAAGTCCTGCTAGCAGTATCTGAGAAGCTTCTGAGCTAATCTAAACTAATTAGCAACTGAAAACACAGAGTTGAATACACCATGGAGCTGTATGCAAATCACAGTCAGTCTGAACCAGGAAGTGACAGAGTATTTAATTCATGCATCCTATGAAACTCTGTAGGGAGACAACTCCTTTAAGAGCAGTGTTCGGGAAAGTACTATGGGAAAGTATTTTAAATACAAAATACTTATGACTGAAGTATTTTAAATACAAATACTAAATACTTTAATCCCGAAGTATTTTAAATACAAATACTACTTCAAAAGTATTTTCCAAATACTAAAATACTTGAAAAATTTAAACAAAAAATTTAATAAAAACAAAAAATGGATCAGAGGTCCTTTAGCCGACTAGGATTAGCATCAACCCTGCAGATATGTCAGTGGCCAGGATTCATTGTGTCCGACTCCTATAGAAGATGTCTGTCACATGGAGGAGAGGATGCTACAGTAAAGAGAAACATACAGGTACCTTCCTCTAGTTACTATGCCTATTAATGTCAGGCATTTGGGGATATTAATTTAGTTTCAGTAACTTCATATGCTTCACATTAATAGCAGTTAATGCCATCATGTCCCTCATATTAACCCCTGTGTGCCCTATATAAGGGTTACTAATATGTGAGACACATGGGGGTACTAATAAAGGACCTTAATTATGAAGATACCCAATTATTACCTCCATGTCTCTCACATATTAGTAACTCTTATTTGAGGCACACAGGGGGTTAATGTGAGGGACATGATGGGGTTAAGTGCTATTACTATGAGGCACATGGAGTTACTAAGCTGTAATGCACATGACCAGACTTTTTATCTGCAATGGTGGATTTCCCCCCCTCGGCTTATACTCGAGACAATATGTTTTCCCAGTTTTTTGTGGTAAAATTAGGGGCCTCGGCTTATATCCGGGTCGGCTTATACTCGAGTATATACGGTAATTTTACGGAATGGATTACGCGATCGGGATGATTAAAAACTAAAAATAAATCACGCTTCACTACAAGGCGGACTTGCATTGCTGGAACGCGCTGGAATTTTCCCTCTCGTCGCACGAGAAACGAGAGTGATGACGTGACTCGCACTTTTTTTTTTTTTTTTTTTAAGTGTGGTGAGGCGGGTTATTTAAATTACAACATTTGTTTTGAATTTAGAAAGTAATTAAAATACTTCCTAAAAGTATTTTAATTACAAATACAAAATACTGAATAAAAAAAGTATTTTAAATACAAAATAAAAATACCAGACAAGTATTTTAAATACTATTTTACTTACTTGTATTTTAAATACTCTCGAACACTGGTTAAGAGCAGGTAAAGCAGTGCCTCAAAGAAAGGAAAGTAATGATGATCAATTTGCCCAATTTTGAGGTATCATATTTTGCATGATATGGACCCATTATTACAATGGTATAAGACACCTACTGCATGTAGCCTGGGTTCATTTTGTACAGGATGCTCCATATGATACAGACAGATTTTGAATGAAAGAATTTTTAAACTTTTGCTTTGTTTAAATTAGAGGGAGTTTAAAAAATGTTTGTATTGATTTATTAATTTGACTTTATTTCATCTCCCCTGGTTGTACTTCACTGGGTGGCTTACCCTGAAATGCCACATGGTTGGGACGGTGCAACCTGCAGATACAGGCAGTCCCCGGGTATAGGATAGGGACTATAGGTCTGTTCTTAAGTTGAAATTGTATGTAAGTCGGAACAAGTATATTTATTAAATTTAAATCCAGCAAAAAATTTTTGGGGGGGTTTTGGATAGTGCAGGGAACAGTTTTTACATTTGTTTTGCCATTTGTACCCCTGTTTAGAAGATTTCACCTCAATTTCTGTATCTCATCTGCTGCTGTGGCATGCTGGCACTTGGTTATTATGGGGCATGACTCAGTGTGTGATGTCACCATGCCCAGCCACGCCCCAAAAGTCTCCGTTTGTAACTAGGGGACGCATGTAAGTCGGAACGATGTAAGTCGGGGACTGCCTGTATTTCATTCTGCCCATTTTTCAGGCACCATAAAGTAGCTGACAGGTTCCCTTTAAAGGGACAATGGCATCGAAATTTTTCTTTTCTCATATCGATAAGCAATAGGTGGCTATTATATGGATATTTTTTTAAATTGGGTGGGTTTTTTTTATATAATTTTTTAAACGTTCCCTTTTGTTCATTAATTCCTGGTTTGCACCTCTGACTGCCCCTGTATGAGATTTGATAGCATGGCAGCGAAAGGCGTGCTTATTGGTTCTTCTTCCAGGCTGGCTATGGGCTAAAAGGTTTAAGTATTATCAGCAGCATCTGATAAGTGTGAAAAACCCCCTCCCCAGTGCAGAAAAAGATTAACCCATTATCCTTCCACATATGACTCTTTTCATTGCCTTGCGATCTAGTCTAATCTTATCTTCTCCAGATAACAACAAAGTGATCAATGTGTCATTACCTACTATTTATAATAAGATTATATAAAGATAAGCAACACCAGTCTTTCCTACTATTCAGGATTTTTATCTCTCCAAAATCACAACTAGAAAAGGACAGGATTTTATATGTAACTTTTATATGCATAGAACTACTGAAAAAAGTGCTGCCAATTTTTTTTTTTTTTTAAAAATAGCTTCCCAGGAATTATGGTTTCAACAAACATACTGCTTTCTGATTAAAGTTTCCCTTTAGGCTATGTCTCCACTACAATGAAAAGGATTCTAAAACTGTCGAAAATACAATCGTTCAGGCAATCCATAGACTTTAATAGAAAAAAAACGACCTGTAGTCTACACAGGTCGATTTTCTCTGCTTGTCTTCTCGCGCCAGCGTATTATACAACAATAATACTCTGTATAATACTCCGGTTGATTGAGTTTTTTCGTTGTCTTCCCATACAATACAATTGTTTGGGCCGACAACAAAAAACGAGAACCAACCCCGGGTTTTGCGCAAAACTTGTAAAAAACCGCGGTCGAGCATCGGAAAGAAAGCGCTCGACTTTTAGCCATTTTTTGCCCGATGCAGTGTAGATCTAGCCTTAAAGTTCTATCTGTACTGCAAATAAAGGAAAAAAATTACTTAGCTAATGTATACAACCAAAAAAATGACCTGCTATGGAGAACCAGGCACCTGAAGACCTGGATGGGTATATTTGCTAGCAGAAGAAAAAAATTGTTTGAATAGGATTAAGAATCGTCTGACATTACTGGCAAAAGTGAACTGCTGGAGAAATAAAAGTAAGAATTTCGTATAACAAGCAATTTATGTTCAATCTAACTCTTTTTACTTTAATCCAAAACAATATATTTACTGTTTGGTTAATTTAGCTTTTTGGAGCTGCCTCAGCAGCAACTTTTTTGCATTAGTAGAAAACTCTTGTCATTCTAGCACTGGGATTACAGGCAACACTGTTACATAGTCATAACATTTGTCTGCCACTTGCTAGTTTACCCAATTTTCTCACTATATTCTGCAAAATAAAATGAGGAAATCTGCAAACATTTATTTAAAATCTGCATCAAAAAGTTTGAAGTAACTGGACAACTTAGCTTATTATAACTTTTCCAAAATTCTATTAGGCATAATGACATGGTATGTGACCCTTATTTCTATACATATCTGCTATATTGTCATGTAGCCTTACTGCCAGCCTCAGAAATGATTACATAGCACATTACAGTAACAGCAGATCGAATAACGAAACCCAGCGGCAGACCAGTCAGTGTTTTAGTTTCACCTTCTGACCCGGCAAGTTTTGCTTTGGATATTTTTTTTTGAGACTGTGCTAGTATCTGATAGGTATTTGGAGCGCACCTCACCAGAACAAACATGGCAGTTCCAAAAATTCCTGTCAAAACTTTAGATGTGCTCCACTTTTCCACATCATTATTAAGCTAAGAAAAACAATAGGCACCAAACTCCTGTAAAATTTTCTGGAATCGGTCTTCTCTGAAATCTGGATCATTTAGTTCAGGAACATTTTGGACAACTTTGGTATTCCTAAATATATATTAAATAAGTTTAAAGGAGTTATCCAATTTAGAAAACTTGGTTTCATATAACCTTTATGGGAATTCTGAGTTTACTGAGAGGAAGGTTAAGTTTTATTTATTTTATTAATTTATATAGTACTGTTATATTCCACAGCACTGTACAGAGATTGTTATTATTCACATTGGTCCCTGTCCCCACTGGGGCTTACAATCAAAATTCCAGATCAACCTTTTAGTAGTGGTGTGGTGGACACCAGAGTATCTAGAGGAAACCCACGCAAACACAGGGTGAACATACAAACTCCTTGTAGATTTTGTCCTTGGTGGAATTTGAATCCAGGACACCAGCTCTGCAAGATAACAGTGCTAACCACTGAGCCACTATGCTGCTCTGTTCAGGATATTAGCAAGAGGGAAGTGAGGATATAATATAAGTATATATTTATCTATATATGTATGTTGTAAGGTGACAGCTGGGAAGGTCCTTAATGGGGTGTACATCCCAGCGAGATTTCTGGCTTACGCCAGGAAAAGAGAGTAGGTAACATGTCACCATCACCAAGATTCCCGGGCCTTGGTGAATGAACCAGTAGTTGTTGGGTTAACCTCAAAAAGGGTTAACATATTTTTTCTAGGTATAGGGGGCTTCTTCAAAAATACACAAATTCTATATAAACAAGGTTTTAAAACCAATAATCACTGCAAAAAATCCTTATTTTTAAATTATTATTTTTTTTTTTAAAAAGCGCCTTTTTGATTCCGGGGCGCTGTACTTTCAAAGGGGTTCATACATTACATAATCAAAGAGTACAGGAAAAGGGGAAAATGAAAAAATTTGGCACGACAGAGGGAGAGGACCCTACCCGCGAGGGCTTAAATCACAAGGAGGGGGAAAAACAGGGGGTGGGGGGCAGACTTTTTTGAGGAAAGTATGACAAGTTTAGTGAAGGTTTAGCAAGCCTGAAGAAATGGTTTTCAGGTTGCTTTTGAAGCGGTAAAAAGGGGAGGAGAGTCTGATGTTTTGGGGCATGATTCCAAGTGTGGGTAAGCCGGGAGAAGTCTTGGAGACGGTGTGTGAGGACGATAAGGGGAAGAGAAAAAGGGTCCTGAGGAGGGGAGAGTGCGTGGGGGGAGATTTTGGGAAAATTAGGGCAAGATGTATGGAGGGGGAGGTCAGGAACCCTTTGTGCATGTTAGAGCTTGAAATGAATTCGCGGGGCGGGAACCATAAAGGGGATTGGGGGGAGGGGGAAAAAAACAAAGTAAAGCGGGGAAAAGAGTGGATAAGACGGGCAGCAGAGTTAAGGGATGGATTGGAGGGGACGAGGGCTAGTGGGGGGCCACTGAAAAGGGATTTTTGCAGTATCTAGGCGGGAGATGAAAAGGGGCCCCATGGACCACATTTTTGTGGCATAGCCGGGGAAGAAGGATGCAAAAATGTTTTTCATTGGGGGGCGGCGGGCAGAGGTGGGGTTTTTGGATTTGGGGTTTTTGAAAGAAAAAGCAAGCAGGATTATCCCAAACACGGACTTGGGGGCCCCGTGAAAGTGAAGGCCTTGACTGTAATAGAAGATCGGGGCAGGGTAAGTTGGATGGGGGAAAAAATGATAGTTCTTTTTTTCTCCCCATTTTTTTTTTGGGAACGTATGAAAAAAGGAAATGGGGGAATTCAGGATCCGGGAGTAGAAAAGGGGACATCGGGCCAGAGATGTAGATTGGGATCACAGCATCATTTGGTAATGAAACCCATTAGGCATGGCTGACCGTGGGCCAAGGGTAAAGAGAAGAATGGACCCGACTGCCCCTTTTGGGACACCAACAGAGAGTGGCCGGGGGAGGAGTGGAGAAAGAATAGAACCTGAAAGCCCGATCATGGGGGTAGAGGAGATCCGGGAAAGAGCCAAGTCCGTGATCCCAGGGGGGAAGGATTTGTAGCAGGAGGGAAAAGGGCGACAGTGTCAAAGGGAGAGGACAGGTCCAAGAGGAAGGAGCACGAGTAGTGGGAGAGGCTTTAAAAGTTTAAAATAGATCATTAGTGACTTGGGTTTGGGGAGTTTTTGGTAGAGGGTGGGTCGAAAACCAATTGTAGGGGAAAAAGAGATTGGAGGAGAGATGGGAGCGCTTTAAGTAGACTGCTGCTCGAGGGTTTGGGAACAAAAGGGGGCAGTGAGATGGGCATAGTTGGACCCGAGAAAGGGGGCAAGGGGTTTTTTTTTTTTTAGGGTTGGAAAGGGTAGTACATGTTTAAAAGCGAAGGGAAATGCCAGAGTTTTTGATAGTTTTAAGAGAGGGAAGTGCTGGATATAGAAGCACTGAGGCTGGGGATGAGGTGGGATGGCATGGGGCAAACTACGGATGGTTGGATTTTACACAAGGAGGAGAGCTTTTCATGAGTGACCGTGGGGAAGCAATTAAGGGGGGAAAGCATTGAAGGGGAAGGAGGGGTGGGGACGCGGGCGAAGCTTTCTCTGAGAAAGTTGACTTTTGGAAGTGAAGGCAAATCATTGCTGAAAGGAGGGGGTGGGGAGGAGGTTTGGGGACGGAGAAGAGAGTTGAAGGTTTTTGAAAATTGTCTGGGGGGTGGGGCAGGGGGGATACCCAACTAACTAAAATTGTAAATCAAACCCCTTATATTACCACACATACCTAATGATACAGCACACTATGTACTATCTGTCAGGGTATTCGCCCCGATAAAGGGCGGCTCCGCTTTAATGACGACAAATCACTACCATATAAAAACCTTTCATCCCAGCTATCCCCCAGCTTTTTTCCCCCCAAAATTTTTAGGGGTTTATCGGGATTCAAAACCCTCTCGCGGTGGAATAAGAGTACGCTATATACAACGCATATACACCATCCTATAACCATATACCTCCTATTCAAATTTTAAAAGGGGGACTGATCTTAACTTTAGATCTGCCAGTATACGGAGATAATCCCCGAAACTCCTTTGGTATGCGGCACCCAGTAAGAGGGATACAGAGCAAATCATCCCCTTTTCCTTTAAAACCTTTTATGACGCCCCCAAAGTATAAAAAAAAAAAGCCCTTAACTTTCCAAATTTATGTATATTGGTTTATGCCCATGCCGGGTTCCATAAATGTGTTCCGATCCACATCTTTAATTTTTCCCCGGGGTTCCGGGTACTGAACCGCATTTCCGGAGGGAAATGCATGTCATTTCCGGTTGGTGCCCGCCGGGAATGACACTACACAGTCTGAGAACCGCCCCCCGACCTGCCCTCTGGGCGTTCAAAAAGCTTTCACTGCGCATTCTAAAACAGGGTAGTCACTTCGATTTGCTTCCGGGATTGTCACTGTAATTATTAAAAAACAATTTATCTCTGCGCTGAAGCTCAAATGCGCAGCCCAAAATGTACGCCAACAGCAGAAAGATCCCCGTGGCAAGCGCCAAACCCCTTCCTAACGCCCCCCCATCCACTCCAAATGTATTGATACAGGCTATTTGGCGGGACGTTTCTCCTTAATTCTTGACTTTCCCAGAGCAACTACTAATAACAGACACACATAATTTAAACATGGGCAAAACAGGCCAAAAATTTTTTGGGGTAAAACATTCACTGCCTCAGCGACATAAATTATCAAAATGTAATAAACAATAATAAAGAAAAATTTCTAATATACTGATCAAACCCCAAAGGTCAATTAAAAAAAACATAGTGATCCTCCATGGAGAGTGCGAACAAAAACAAGAAATAAACAGACCCCAAAGCAGAGCCCTTTTTTAAAACGCCAAAATTTCAAACTCATTTAGGGCCCTTTGGAGAACCAATCCATACAAATTATCCATTGGGCCTCTTACAAGGTTCGTCTACCCATTCCCTCCTCTGGGGGATGGCTACAACCCTAAGTCAAAAAGCCGGAAGATTCCCCTTCACCATTAGATTTCCCACTATGTCGAGCCACTTTGGGGTGTCCCCCTGTTTCTATACCCCCCCCCAATTTTTCCCCCCCTTCTTTTAAAATTTTTCCCTTTTTTTTCCAATAAATTGATGGGGGAGGGGATTAACCATGAAACCTAAA
>JAODAL010017054.1:0-78906 GCA_025379985.1 Phyllomedusa bahiana
TTGTCCTTTGGACCGTTTGGGCCCCTTTGAAACTTTTCTCATGAGTATACCGATACCTTTGATCAAGATCCAGATGATGAGGCAAATAATAAAAATTTGGGTGATGATGTGGGCTATTCCGCTGAACCACCCAGAGATGCCACTGAACCAATTGAGTGGGTTAAGCTAGGAGAACCCTTTACCTGCTGGGCCTCCATTATGCTTACCCTGAAACATGTAAAAATCTATTCTATACTGTAGAACCTTAAATCTTAATGGCATCAAAAAATCTGATCACTAATGTTGTCAATGATCCTTACTATTCATTGTTTGTGTGCGTTGTGTATTCCTTTGAGTGTATGCATGAGTTCTGGATTAAACTTGATCAAAGGTTTGGGGTATCCCGTCTTCTTATTATTATTGCATGTCTTGGCAAGAAAACCTCATGTGCCTAAGGAAAAAAACCTATTGTCTTGAAAAACAATGTGGTCACCTCCTAAATTAGTGAATGCATTGAAAAAAATAAAAAGTTTATTGTCTAGGGGAAGAACATTAATGTAAGAAAAAATCCTTTTTGTGCAAAAATACTATTTCTAAAGTGTCCAAATCTATGGGAATGTACCCTAACTCTGCATTTGTGTGTTCACCCTGTTACATCTAGAGAGAGTTGAACCACCCACATATGGATAAGAAATTGGGGTTTACATTAAAGTCACGTACAGCAACTCACAAGGGGGTGATGCCCATCCACTATGGGTAAAGAAACTCGTGTATTATCAAACCTTTGATAGCAGTAAATTACCTGAAGTGTGTCATTTTCCTCCTAAAATGAGTTCTTCTAGGGAACAGTGTAGCTATGAATGCATAGATTGTGATGATACTGGTGAATGTGTACATATCCAGCAACTTTAAACCTGTCGTTTGGCTATAGTGTATGTTGCAATTTAAGTAACTTATTATCATTTTCTTGTAAATGTTCATGTAATTCTCGTTAAACATCTACAGATTCTATTTGACCAAACACCAATAATGCCCTACCTCAATCCATTAGGTTTGCAAGAACTTTCAATGCAATTATATATGACAGATGTGTTTCTTTGGTTCCAGGAATAGTCGTTATCATCCTCACTCTCACCTGTGGGCATCTTCCTGCCCATGTTGGCATAGTAATCTTCGGCTGATGCAGAGCCAGTGAATTCCTGTGAAAAGGCAGCAATAAGAACAACGACCAACCATCCTCCCACCATACTAGCCCAAAGTCTTGTGCTGGTTGAGGGCCAAGTAATTATTGTACAGGAGGGGCAATCTCGATCTTCTTTTCTTCACGCGATGGAAGGGTAACACTTTGATTACCTCAGCTGCGTCTTTTGGTGATGGCTTATGGCAAAGCCACGTCAAGGAGCGGTAGAGCTTCAGGATATCTTCTGGTTCAAACTGTCCGGCTTTTGACAGGATGAGCATATTATCAGCAGCATTGTACTTCCTTCCGTCTCGATGGGGGTTACAACGTTTGCAGTGTGACGCATGGATCCACGTTCCTCTCCTCGACTTTCACAACTTGACGAGTGGGTCATCAGAACTTGAAATTGACCAGGCCCACCTTTCCTGAAAAAGAACCAGACACGTAAAAATTTGCGAATCATAACATTATCTCCTGGTTTGACGTTGTTTACATCAGGCAAGAGTAAGGGACAGGTTGCAGGTCCCTTAATGATGCAAATCCTTTAATTGTTTTTTGTATTGTAGCACATAGTCCACATTTAGAGTTGTTAAAGATGAATGCTTGAGTCTCTGGAGGTGAGAGTGAGTGATTAGGGCAATTTTCCAAACAGAATTTCATAGAAGGTGAAAAGTTGAAGTACCACCTTTGGGGGTGGTATGTCAGTTCAAAAAACAAGAGGTAAGAACATCTGGCCACCTCATATCAGTCTCTTTGCAACATTGCTAAATATCTTGTGGGTACGACAAAGTAAAACTACTGTTTCATATAATCTTAGCATAAATGGGGTGTAATACCTTACCAGTGAGTGTAATTAAAGTCTCTGATTACTGAATCAAAACTATTGTACAGAATAAAATTTAAACACAAACCCAGACACTATACAATAATCTCCTACCTTTGGTAGCCTGTCCTACCTGTAGGAATCTTGAAAGGGCCCTTGGTTGAATGGGAGGTGTGAAGGTAAAGCTCTCACTGCTCCACCAGCACTCTGCTGGAGGTACAACAGGCAGCAGACTTCCGCTTTTGCAGTGAAAACCTTGTGCACACCAGTGTGTTGGAGACCAAATTTCGCATCGCTGTCTTCCCACACTGGGTAGCTTCAGCTAGCGTGTCAGGAAATTTTTTGGTCTCTGCTTTCCTTCACTGTCCCATAGAACATCTGAAATCTGGGTGCACCCCATAACCTTCCATCGGCCTTTTCCTATGCGGAGAGCAAATGTTGGAAACAAAGTTTACAAAGTTTCAAGTTAAAGACACAGTTATCTATTTTGAAGTATGTGCTTAATATTTCACACAGCTGTTACTTCAGAATCTGTTATGGCTTCTTCCTTTGTCTGGCTGATTCATTACCCAATCCAGGCATACAGGCAGGTTCACAGCGTCCTCTGTATTCTCAAGTGTAGCCTATATGTGAATGTCATCTAAGGTGCAAAAGATGGTGCACCCAAGCTGAGATTCCTAAAAAACATTTCCCAATAAGCTCAGTGGGGCATCCCTAACTGTAATGGTTGAAATGAATGTATAGTAGGGATGCGGCTTATGTTGGAGACAATGTGTACTTATAAATTAGTGTTTGCCTTTTACCATTACATCTATGGCTGGATCATGGTCCCCCTTTTGTGTATAGCTGGAAGAAAATCAGTGTTAATGGAAGACAATTAAATTTTTAGATTCTTCCTTTATCTAGAAGGGAAAAACGCTATGATTGCCGCTTAGTTGCCTGGAGAGAGTAAAAATCCATAATATTAGTGTAAAATTAGAAAATAAAAAATTCCAGTGGAATAGGAGATTTGTCCACTAGTCAGAGTGTGTCTCTGGTCCATTTCATCCTGATTGGCCTCTGTGATGTGAAAACAAGGTGTAATAATTTTACAATATCCCTGAGCCTTACCATGTTACTCGGTATGTTACATATCTTTTCTAACCTTTCCCATTGACTCTTGTGGAGTCCTTTTTTTTTTTTTTTATATCTCCAACTACCTAGCAAAAGCACACAACTCACTAGCTGAATTATGATTTTCTTTCTTAATCCCTATTAGGGGGTCGTGTAGTTTGTGTGGGTTCACTTCCCTTTCCTCTACGTTATCTCCTTCCCTCCCTTATATGATTTTTTGAAAATCAATCTGTGTGTATCCTGTTCCTAGTTAGTGGACTAGTTCCCTGTATTTTCATAGCCGGTGGATGTAATGTGAACGTAGATGCTGAAGTTTTTGTGCAATGGGGAGTGTATGTTCCTGTAATTGAAGATCATCTTCCTAATGTATGCTTTTTTCCTCTTTGATGGGGTAACTACAGCCTCCTTGGCCCCCTTCTAGAGATTCTATAAAAGGGGCACTTGGAGTTACCCGAGTTATCACGGGGAGGAAGACCTAGGCAGGTCAGGATATATTCCTGCAATAGCACTATCTGATGTTTTGAGGTTTTGCCAATGAAGTGTCTGGCTCGTTGTAGAGGTGTCAGGGCTACTTGAAGCATCTTTAGCGAGTGCTACTGTAAGTCTCACTCTTTATTTGAGACCGCATGCTCTGTACTAAGCATGTAAACATTCCATCCTCAGCTCATCTACAATGTTCATAGCTTTTGTGGTTTTATCATACTTTTTTTGTGACTGTACCCAACCATCTGAAGGTTTGTGTAGTATCAATAGTGTAGCCATTTTCAGTGAGTTAATGGAGGGCTTGTCAGTTGTTATCTGAGGTGTGCCCTGAAGCTAACAACTGCGTTGGCTTCACCTATCCAATTGCAAAACATTGCCATTTCTTTCTTTTTACAACAAGAAGCTATCTTCTGTAATGTCTCTAAAACCCATGTACCTTCTGAGGTGAAACTCAAGGTATACACATCTCCATTTTACTCCAAAAATGATGTATGTCTACCCCATATGTTTTTAGCATATGGGGTACATCAGGACTTCCTCCGGTATATAGGAATGTACTTAATTCCTATCTGGGGCACATCAAACTTGTACTTTTCTGAAAGTTGGATGACACATTCCCCACTGTTATGAAGTTCCTTATTAACCAAGGAATAACACCCAACCTCGTCAGATGGACAAAAACAACTGTTTATAAGCCTCCTATAATACCCTTCACTGAGGCACTCCTTGCTCAGTGTACACTTACTATATTACTTAAATATAGTTTGAGCAATGTGGCGATTGTCTAGTACCGTGTTGTAATCATACAATACAATGACAATATCCTCAAATGACAATGTAATAACTTGCTACATCTATGCGAGACTTTTTATAGTTAAACAGTTATACTAACAGCAAGTGAAATATTCATGAGCAAAACAAACGCATATATACACCCAAAAATAGAGAAGGAAAAAAATACAAACAATAATGACAAATAGCAATAAAAAGCACAATAACAACTATTAATGTGCATACACAATGCAACCAAAACCAGTAATGAAGTAAGCTAAATTATCTTCACCGCTTGAGGCTAGCCTCCCCTAAGGAGAATAAAAACACAGAAGACAAGAACAAAAGCCCATCCAATAAAATACAGTTGATACAATAACACAACAAACACAAAGTTCAGTAACAAACAGATAACTATTCACTTTTAAAGCCAACACTCGCAATTGTGACAATTTCTTACTGAACATCAAACTTTTACAACCTATAAAACTTGTAACGCTAAACTATAAACCAAATTATACGTGTGAGAAGGGAGATAATAGAGAAACTATCTCACTCACTCACAGTGATTATCAGGATCCAACACCTTTTTGCAGAGCATCTATGGATTTGTGTGTGCAAAATGCTCACGTGCTAGCAGATATCCCAGGTTTCTCAAAAGCAAATGGTTGCTTGCTTATCCCGTTCTTCACTCTGGTGATAGGTTTTTCTGATCCGAGTCACGGCAACCTAAAATGAATGTAAGATATCCTTTCTTAGCAACCTCTCGTCTCCCACGCGGACCGATTCAACATAACAATGCACTGTGATTCTATCAAAAGATTAGAAATCTATTTATTATGGCTGACATGATTTTTTAAAGGTAAAAGGCGTGATCATAACAGAAAGGTAGGCATATTACAATCCAATCAAAGATAAGGATATAGCAATAAGGATAATATTTACAATCCAATTCATTGTCTTAATGTAACGATAATCATTTAATGATTAAAATCATGACACCTCCCATCTACCAAAAAATAAAAATGAATACTCTGACATCTGCCTCATTTACACTAATCTAATAACCTTAAATAAGCAGCAGCTATGACCTGTTATTCAAAGGCCACAGTCAGACCAAATGCCTCTTAGACCAAATATTATGATGTGAGCGGAACAGAACATGTCCTTGTATCCTAGTCAGAAATTCATACAGAATATTACACAAAGATTTAAGTTTGAAGAAGACAAGATGGAAGCCATAAATTAAAATGATTATCAAACTATCAAACTTATATTCAATTCTGTTTCAACCTCAAGTGAGTCCATGTTTTTTCCCTATGAAAGAAAATAAGATATTTATTAAAACAACTTCCTTCATTTGTTTATAGTATGTTTCATAGCTAAAACATTTAGATCCTAATCATTGTTTAGCTATTTGTGTATAAGATGCAAAGTAACAAATCCTCTGATTCCATCATTTTTTATTGGGATAGCATTGTTCGAATGTGGTTAAGTTTGGTTTGACAAATGTTCTGGATACAAATTTTTCACTAACACTATCCATAACTGATCATCCTCTTAGATTACTGGTTCCATAATTTTTGACGGTTGGTTGCACTGCTCGAATGTGACCTTGTTTGTTTGACACAGGTTCTGAAACCCAATTTTTTTCCTGACCCTACCCTTACCCTAATCACAACTGTTAAGGTTGTTTAAGGAGTTTTAGGGGCTTAACTTACTGCTATGGTGATGTAATACTTCCATTACGACCCAACTTCCCGTCTAAAGATGTGTCCCGCGTTACTTCCAGTTAACTCCTTAATATACCTTAAAAAAACTGTGACTTAGAGCAAGTTTAATGATAAGGATTAATGTTTTAGTGATTTTCACCAAAAATCTATTTGGGCTGACCCATATTAAAGCGTTCAAATTTTTGTTGAATTTGGCTTTTACATGGATTCAAAGCTCAACACTGCACTGGGGTTATATTTGTTCTGGAGTTCACACAAAGCTTTTCCCAAATTCCTGAGTAGATTAAATGTTCTAGACTTACTACCATTTTTTTAAATGTATACGGGGTGTTTGTGGTGTGTTATAGTTACTGAAAAATTAAAAAGGCAGCATTATTTAATAAATGTAAAAGTGTGAAGGTACACCATCAACATAGTTGTGTCAGAATTCTGGCACAATTTTCACCCTCCACCAAAAAAGAAATGCTTTACATTGCATTTATTTTATGTTTTAGACACTTTCTAGACATTTCTGCGTCTTGTCTGGAAAACGGTTGTGGCCTCAGTAAAAGGAGTGTGACTCCATGTGCTAAACAAACCTTGTTGCAGTTAGTGACTAAAAGGGGCAGAGCATGGCAAAGCAATTGAAAGAATACTAAAGACTAAATCTAATGTTTTATGTCTTAGCAGATAGAAAACACAATATTGGTTTTGTTTAGAGTGTTCACTCAATTAAGATACAGTCAAAGAAAACAGCTGTCAATTTATTCATTCACTTCCTGTAGGAATAACAGAGGAACAACATTAAAGAGATTCTAAGAAAAGGGAGGAGAATGCAGATTTTTACTCACATAAATACGTCAGGTTTGCTGTCATGTCCTTTTTTAATACAACATCAATTTCTAGTATTTCAATTGTTATTCCATTAAGCCTTATGAATTCTGAAGCGTAATTTCCATAAATCTATATCTCCAAGTCCTCGCATAAGGTAGTTTAAAGAGATGTGTGTACAACGCAAGATTAATTTGTCACCCAATCACCTAGCAGTGTGTGTTATGAAATACAGCAATCTACTTTACCTGCTGTGATATGTGTGCATTGCAATTAAAGTAATTAACTTTTCATCAAGCTGTAATTATGCACCGTAATTAGTTCATGCATATTTCTCATTTTAATTGATGTTTCTTCAAGATGCAAAATAAGCATATTGCTGTGGTTTCTTATGAATGTGACACCTGTTGGATTCATTTCTTTATACATGGCATAGTTTGACATATTCCCACTTGACAGGGAAAAGTCTTGTAATTTGGACCCTGGTAAAAAGATGTGAGAAGTATTTGATGGAAAAAAACATGGACTGTCTGGTTTAACAAGAGCAGTAAATCCACACTTTGTGGTAACATGCTGGCAGGTGTTAGTCTGGAAAAAAAAACTTCTAATTTAATTCATTAGGTCTCTGTAGATATGATGAGTATCTACACATATGATAGCTGAATCATTTTAAATTCAGTTATTATATGTGTAAGGCAAATTATAAATAACTACAAATATTTTAATGGGAGTTTGATAGCTGCTATAATATTCTGTATGTGATAAGGTTGTGAAAAATACAATAATAGATCAGGCAGGAGGAAGAAGGTGGATGCAGTATTCCTCAAGTCATATCTGACTCACTGACCCTTGAAACATGATTAGGAGAATAACCCAAGCCATTTGTCTATCAATAAAGAGATGATTTAGGGTGTTTGTCATGCATCACTGCAGAGTAGAGTACAGGCTGGGGTAATGTTCCTCATTAGGGAGGGACACCATAAAGGTGCTTGGAGACCTACAGACTATAAACACTCCATGGGATTTTAAATATATTCAAATAAGCCTAAGGAAAAAGATCTGGGACTTCAGCACCACCTATCGGAGTCCTAGCTCTTTTCCCTTAAACTCATTTGAATATATTTGAATTTCAGTGGAGTGACAATGGCTTGTGAGTCTCCACACACCTTCATAATATCTCTCCCTTATGAGGAACTTTACCACTTTAGAGCAGTGTCTATAGTCTCTCACCCAGCCAGTACATTACCCCATTACCCCCACATCAAAACTTGCACATCCTAAAGAGTCTTTAACTGGGCATCTGTTAACCCCTTTAGGACCAGACTTATTTTCGCTTTAAAGACAGAACATATTTTAAACATTTTCTTCCTCTACTCTCTAAAAATCATAAAATTTCTATTTTTCCATCAACATAGCTGCATAAGGCTCTATCAACACTGCAAGTATTTCAAGTCCTAATCCACACAGATTGTGACTTGAAAAATTCAACTAAATATAAAATAAAACAATTTCCATTGACCTCTATAGAAAATACTCTTGGTAGTTCATACAACACATATTTTCAAAACAAACAAGTGGTAAAAAAACAAACAAACTTTTTTTTACCAGTGTTTATTTTTTAGCGTTATATAAAACAAAGCAACAATTAAATAAAGAAAATAACACATGTAAGGGTATGTTCACACGGTGTCTTGCGTCCGTGTGAACATCCGCTTTTCTGATGCGTCTCTGGGTCCATCTGAACTGAATATACATAAAAGGGAAAAAAAATAATAACTCAGAAGAAAAACAAAAACATGGCCATACTCACTGCTAGTAAAGCTGAAATGAGCCTGAACACAGCATAGAGGCAACATGGGCCCCCATGCTATTAAAGAAAAATACCCAGGTGCAGCTGATTGGTGGTAATCCATATATCTCTCCACTAGGTGGACAGAAAGCTGCACCTTAAATTGAAATCTATTCACATAGCATGCAAAAAAGCCAAAAAGCCACAGTACCATACGTTGGGAGACTAAACACATGCACAAATACCCATAAGACAGCCGCTCGCACACCTTTCATGCATGAGGGGGGCGGCTACTGGTATTCTACTTGCATCCAATCCCCAGTACTGTTGGGCAAAAAAACTATTTTCACATACTGGAAAAATATCAAATATGAGGTATTGGTTAACATAATAGCCACTATATTGTAAGCCTGCAAGCCTCTTTCACGGCTCCTCATTTATTGCAGGTCCCTACACTCCCTTAAAATCACAAAATATACAGAAAAAGGGGGACATTTTTTTTAACTCAGAAGAAAAACAAAAACATGGCCGTACTCACTGCTAGTAAAGCGGAAATGAGCCTGAACATAGCATAGAGGCAACATGGGCCCCGATGCTATTAAAGAAAAATACCCAGGTGCAGCTGATTGGTGGTAATCCATATATCTCTACACTAGGTGAACAGAAAGCTGCACCTTAAATTGAAATCTATTCACATAGCATGCAAAAAAGCCAAAACGCCACAGTACCATACGTTGGGAGACTAAACAGATGCACAAATACCCGTAAGACAGCCGCTCGCACACCTTTCATGCATGAGGGGGGCGGCTGCTGGTATTCTACTTGCATCCAATCCCCAGTACTGTTGGGCAAAAAAACTATTTTCACATACTGGAAAAATATCAAATATGAGGTATTGGTTAACATAATGGCCACTATATTGTAAGCCTGCAAGCCTCCTTCACGGCTCCTCATTTATTGCAGGTCCCTACACTCCCTTAAAATCACAAAATATACAGAAAAAGGGGAAACAAAAAATTTAACTCAGAAGAAAAACAAAAACGTGGCCATACTCACTGCTAGTAAAGCTGAAATGCGCCTGAACACAGCATAGAGGCAACTCGGGCACCCATGCTATTAAAGAAAAATACCCAGGTGCAGCTGATTGGTGGTAATCCATATATCTCTCCACTAGGTGGACAGAAAGCTGCACCTTAAATTGAAATCTATTCACATAGCATGCAAAAAAGTCAAAACGCCACAGTACCATACGTTGGGAGACTTTAATAGCATGGGGGCCCATGTTGCCTCTATGCTGTGTTCAGGCTCATTTCAGCTTTACTAGCAGTGAGTATGGCCATGTTTTTGTTTTTCCATCTGATCTGACCCAGAGACGCATCTAACAGTTAGCAGTGGGTTTATCACTGCCGGCAATGAGAGACACTCTGCGGTGTTCACATGAGTGATCGCCGCTGCATGTTTGCATCACGTCTGTCAGGTCCATCTTTCGGATGCGATCCAAGAAATGACATGCAATTCTTGGATCGCATCTGAAAGACGGACCCAACAGGCACGATGCAAACACGCAGCGGTGATCACTCATGTGAACGCTGGACCCAGAGACGCGTCAGAAAAGCGGATGTTCACACGGATGCAAGACGCCGTGTGAACATACCCTAAAAGCAGTTGAATAAAATAATCACTTACAATGAAAGTGGCATAAGTAAGGCATAAAAGTGGAAGATATAAAAGGCAGATATAAGACAATCGGTAATCCAGATCATATATTATTCATAAGAAATCTTGTTGCAAGACATGGTGTATCGATCAGGACATATAGAACACTAGATACTAAATTGTAAAATGAACTGTGCTGAGAAAAATCCAGACTAGCTAAGTTAGGGGGATTTGGATCATTTCACTCTTTACAAACAAACAGAAAAAAAACAAAAAACAGTACAGACAACCATTCATACTTACATTCACTCTTAAGCACCGGCACCCAAGACACCAACTTCTATATTGTTAATATACTTAACCAGGTACCCCATATACTTTGAAACCAAGCAGGAACTCCCTTCAAGGCATGTGTGGCTTTATACATCAGTAGATCTCTATTCTCTAGTTGCAGCCAATAGGACAAAGTAGGACATTTTGGGGATTTCCAATTTAAGAGAATAGTTTTCCTAGTGTAGGAGTCGTTATAGAACGCTCTTGTTTGGTTGGGACTAAGGGCCACAAGTATGACCTTTGGTGCAGACAGGCCAGTTTTAAATAGCTTTAACGCAGTGTAGAATGTGCCAGTGCATAAAGCTGTTCTTCTGCAGTTCATACATATAGGCAATACAAGCCTGGCTCACGCAGATCACCTTTAACCTGGTCTGGCTGTTCTAACTGTTCTGCACCAAATCATCTCTATCAACCGATGACAAGCAAGGCAGCACCAGTCTTTTCAGAAAAGTTTCAATCTCATCCCCTGATATCTGGTGATGAAAGGAATACAAATGTGCATAATAATCTGCAAATTGAGCAAAAATATCGTGAGAGGTAGTTAGTATATCACCCATATCGGTGTTATGACTAGCCACCACTGTAACTGGCATCTCTGACTTTGCAAGAAAGGCCAATGTTTTGCCATTTTTGTTCCCATCTGTAAAAATAACTTGACAACTTTTCAACAATCTTGTTTGTGTGTAATCAGTAATAAGCTAAATCTAGGCCCTCTGAGCCTCCACTAACTTTGTTTTATTATAAAGATTAGGAGTCCTAACATATTCCACCTCCCGCAATTCTAAGTATTTTTCTAGGGAAATACATTGACTAGCGAGGTCAGCCTGGTAGGCCACAATAGTCCCAATAAAAACCCCTCTCAGAACTGCCTTGTGTGAGTCCCATTCCACCAAGGGGTTCACAGAGCCTTCATTTACCTCAACAAACTTTTAATGTGTTTATTCTTTGGTCATATTCCAAGTGGAAAACATGTGGAAATATTTTATTGATGTCAATGGGATGGCTTATACCCTCATATAATACACAGCCAAAACATTTCTATGGGGTTTTTATCATGGATCCAGGTCCAAAACCACATAGGAATAAATGGGACTCGTGTTTCACAACAACAGAATCTGACGAGTAAAATGTACTCATCATGTGGATATCCCCTAAGGGCTATTTTGTTTGGGATGAGTTGTAGTTTTCAGTGCCGTTATTTTGGAGCACATACACTTTTTTGGTGGGGAATGGAAAAAAAAAAACCAGCATTTTTGCCATTATTTTGGCTTAATTAATTTGTTATGTTTTTCATGTAGATAGGTATGAGTACAGGTTCATCAAATATGAATGTTTTTTATGTTTTACTAGTTCTGTATAATACTCTTTAAAAAACTATTTGTTTTTAAGTCATCATTATTAGGGAAATGAGATGGAGTTTTCTTTGGTATCATTTTGAGAATGTGGGACTTCTTTTTACTGTTTTTTGGGGAGAGAGGTTGTGAAAAAAAGCAGTTTTGAATATTTTTCTTTTATGATGTCCACCATATGGATACATTTTTTTCACTATGCAGTTTCACAGAGTCACAGCCACTTCAAAACCAAAACCTTCCGGGGTTGGTTTCCGGGGGGGTCTATAGTTTGAAGGGCATACAACTCTGTTTTTTTTTTAAAAAAAATTTACCCTTTTTTACAGGAAAAAACCCGGGAGTGATGCACAAGACTACAGACCCAAAAAGGATGAAAACATATCCTTAGCTTAAACAAACAAAGTTTCCCCCCTAAAATTTAACACACACCCAGGGAGTGACTCACCACCCAGCTTTCACCAAGGATTAAAAAAGGAGAGAAAAGAGAGGGATGGAAACCCAAGAAAAAACTTTGTGTTTTCAAAAAAGATAAAACCCTCTCTTTATCCCTAAATAAAGAAAAATAAAAAAAAAATTATATTTAATACCCCCCTTCATTTATTTTTCCTTTTAAATTTTTAAACCCGACATTGAAATGAAAAAAACCCCCTTTTAAAAATGAGACCCTTTTTAAATTTTTTTTTTATAATTTTTGACCGGGTTTAGAAAAAATTTTGGGCAAATTACCTCCATAAAAAATTTCACACAAAACCCCAGGGGTTGGAAAAATATTCCCAGCAAAACTTAAACCCAAAAAAAGGGGGGAAAATGTGAAAATGCCCACAAAACCCTGGGGACAAATGTGGTACGGGCTTTTCCCAAAGATGCCCAAAACCCTTGAAAAAAAATATTTCCCTGAAAAAATGTTAAGCAATACGAGTTCTTTTGCTCAAAATTTGGGTTGTTATAACTGTAAAATAATCTTGACATTACCTTTACAGGAAAAAAAAAAAACTTTTTGGTTTGGGGAATAATTTTCGGGGGACTTTTTTTTTTTAATTTTTTTCTGTATTTTTTTTTTAGGGTTATCAGAAAAGGTGGACATACGAGATAACCTTGTAAAAAATAAACTAGGGGGGGGCCAGGTTAGTGGTGCTAGATCTTACAAGAAGAACATAGCTATTAGCAGGGAATATGCCAGCAATGCTGAACCACAGGAGGTAGCTGCTAGGAGATAATCAATATCAAATGATATGTGTGGAGTTGTCCATATTTCATATTTGACTAGTATGCCCCATCATAACCCAGCAGTTCCCAATAATGACAATTAAAGGGGGCGAATTTCTAAAAAAATTCGATTGGGTCACTTCGAAAAATTTTTTCCGAAAAAATTTTGTTTCGTTCCGAATTATTTCGGCACAATCGCTTAAAAAAGCATTTCCGGGCGGCACAGAGGGGGGAAAGGGTGCTTTTAAACATTGTGCCATTTTAAATTTATGCAGGGGAAAATTTGGGTTTGGCCCTTCATACAATTTGTTTTTGAAAGACACGCAAAATGACTCCCCGCCGTTTTTAAATCGCTTCACTAAAAAAACCCCTGGGAAACTTATGAGGCAAAACCCCCCAAAAAAAACTGAAGCAGGAATTTTACCCTTTAAAAAGGCCATGCAGCAAAGCTGGAAAAAAGAAAGCTGAGAGCTCAGTGGGAAAATTTTTAAAGTGACAGATTTGGGGGAGGTGTCGGCGGCAGCCACAGCAGCATGGGTCAGGCATTGGCACAATGACTTTTCTGGAGTGGCAAAACACGGGGAAAAGCCCAGATGGCTAATGACGGAGAGGGGAGGTCACGGGCCAGCAGCAGGGGGTCAGGCATGGCAAAAAGCCCATTCGGGAGGTGGAAAAACCCAGTATTAGGCCCAGAGGGGCAAAATCACACAGTGGGGAGGTCACAACACAGAAGCTGGGGTCGGGCAGGGGCAAAATTACATTCGGAGGTGGCAAAACAGAAATTGGCCCAGAGTGGCCCCAATCACCCAGGGGGAGGCCCAGGGCGGAAAGCATATGAGTCAGGCATGGCCCCAATGACATTCAGGAGGTGGCAAACGGGAGGAAGTCACAATGGCACAAGGGAACTGAAAAGGGGGTCACGGCGGCAGCAGCATGAAGTCAGGCATGGCAAAATAAAAACAGTGGGGGGACATGGCCCCCAGCCACAGCAGCACAGCATGGGGCCCAGACGTGGCCAATGAAAACGGTGGGAGGTCAGGGAAAACAGCAACACCCAGGCCAGCAGAGGTCAAGAGTGGCACAATGACAGAGTGTTGGGGTTTGGGGGGCAATACCAGTCTCTTTTAAAACATGGGGGAAAGCAAGGGAGAAACTGCACAATTTGGGGCATCGGGCGGGGGGGCATCTAAATTTGTGGTTTGATGCAGTATTTTAAACCCAGACAAACCCTAAGGAAATGGTGTGGGAAAATTTCCCCGGGCCGATTAAACCCTTTTCCCTTTTGACAAAGTCAGTTGTTCCCACCCCCCGTGGACAACCCTTCTCCTTGGGGTTTAACGAGGGCCCCCCGCCGCGGGGGGGGGGGGGAAACACCCCTCTGATGCCACACAAACGGGCCGGGGCCGGGGAAACAGTTTTCCCCCACTGAAAACCCGGGCAAGTTGGGGCCACACATCCATTTGCTCCCCATAGCCCAGCATCTTCTAACTGAGGTGGCAGAGTCGGCCAAAGGCCACAATTTTTGGTTTCAGGGCTCCGGGTCCTCTGCTCTGCGGGGGGGCGACCCCCCTCCCCACTAGGGGGGTAAGGGAAAGCCGCTCACCCATGACTCAGACTTATTACTACGATGGAGCGGGTGGGGGCTCCTACCCCCCCCCCTTTCCCCCCCAAAAGCCCGGCAGTAGTACGAGCGCTGGGGACCCCCCCTAAAACCCCCTTTCAAAAGGAGGGACATGCCGCACATAGGCAGGGGCCAACTGATTACGGAGGTTTTCCCCTATAGAAAATTTGATTTGTTTTCCCCTCCAATGGGCGGGAAAAAGGGCTCCCTTTTTGGAAACCGGTACGGGGGTCCAATAGGGGGGAGACCAAAAGGGTCACCCTCTCCGGGATGTTTGCCCTTTTCCCGGGTTAAACTACCAGGCAAATAAGCATCCGGGGGGAAACCCCAACAAGTGACCCCGGGGGGTCCCTGCCCCCTTTTTCCACTGATACTCCAGGGTGTTTGGGGGGCATCTGCTTCATCTTCCCTCACTCCATTCCACCCCTCCACTGCCCTGCTCCTCCCTCTTTCCCCGGGGTAGAAAATCCACTCATTTCACCAGAAAAAGGGTTTTCTGCTCCAATGCCCCCTCCTCCTCCTCCTTTTCAGTCCCCCCCGGGACTAAAGGGGCCACGAGATGTAGTCGCCACGTCCCCCCCCCCCTGCCCAAAGATTTTTCAGCATCTTTTTTCCGGACATAAAAGGGTGGAAGGACGTATTCTTCCCGATCCGGGGCGACTGACAAATAACGTCGCCTCCTCGAATGGCCTAAAACAAACGGCGGGGGTTTTACCTTTAAAGTTTCCCAGGGGCCCTGACTTTAAAAGGGTTACACGGGGAGTACTTCGGGTCTGCCTGATCTTCAAAAAATCTTAATGCCTTTCCCTTTTTTCATACAGTGGGTCCAAAAAGTCAGGCGGAACCCAGCAGGTGGAAACATCGCATATCAAGGGGTTTTTGGGGGGAGGCCGTTCGGGCCGCGGCAACCAAGGGGGGTTTTTCCGGCTTTGTACGAATGGATAAAGTGCAGCACATTTTTCCGGGCCCTTTTTAAAAGGGTTCTAAAGACGGGGGGAGACTTCGGGAACCCTTTTTTCAAAAACCAAATTGAACACTGCGCCAACCAGGGCGATGGCTACCCTCCCGGTGCAGCGCGGACACCATTTCCCTCCCATTGTCCTCACCATTTTCCATTGTCATTTGGCGCGGAAAACCACACACGATTTCTTGCTGCATGACGCGGGCAGTTCCCCCTGGGGTTACTTAGTTCGCCGAGGCAATCCAGGTTTTGAACGGCGTAAACCACCGCTTGCCCTACACATGGGGTATTGGAGCAGTATTTTGTGGGGCCTGAAGGGTTGGGGGGGAGGAGAGGGGCGGACTTTTTGGCCGCGGGTCCCGCAGTTTGCAACGGGGAGGAGAAAGGGGCGTCCCCCTGTCCAATTTGGTTGGTGTGCCGGGGCTGAAGCACATTCACCCCAAAGGGGGGGCCGAAAAGGGGACATGTACGGGCCCCTGACCGAGTTACGCCCCAGACGCCCCGTGCTGCCGGGGCCCCCCGGGAAAAAAACCCGAAAAGCTCAAGCCCCGGACCCCCCTTTCTTTTTCTACTTTTTTTAAAAAAAAAAAAAAAAAAAAATTTTGTTTTTTGGTACGGCCTTTTTGGAAAAGAAATTACGGTTTGGGGAACTCTCCATCTCGGCTGGGCACAACCCAATTTCTCTGAACTGCAAGAGTCCCCTTTTTGGAAAGGGGGGGACTCAGTACCAAAACTTCCCAGGACCCGGGTAAACGGCGCCCTTGGGAGGTTTTGGACGCTTACTGATTCCTTGCAATCGCCCGCTGAACCCTGCGGCGCCATGAGTACGGGGGACCGGAGCATCTGGCCGGGGAGATGATTCAAAGAAAAACGTTTCCCTTCGGCAGGGGTGGGACCCCTTGACGGCCCGGCAAGGGCACGTGCCACTGGGGGGCTGCTGCTGCTGCTTTTCTGCGGGGGCAGGGGGAAACCCCACATCTGAGCCACTTTTCCCCCCACCCCCCGGGAGGGTGACGCTGCATTGTTGACGCGGGGCCGGGGTGCCAACTTAGCTCCCTGCCACGCTTCATTTTCCCGGCCCACAATTCTACATAAAACCCTTTTTCGGTCCTCCGTTCTTAGCAAAGAACTGCCACACCCCCATATCTTTTTTTCCCCCCAAAAACGCTCCGCATTTGATGACTACTGCCGCCGCTGCCCGCGACCCCTTTTCCCCAACTTTTTTGGGCCTGCAAGGGGGTTTTTTTTTTTTTTTCCCCGGGGGGGGGGGGGGCCGCTTGGCTCCCACCCACACTGCGGCTATCCGGGCGTTTTCAGGGCCACCCCGCCCCATTTGCGGCTGCGCTGGGGGCCTAAACGCCAACAAACCCCCCTTCTCCTGACGATAAAAGGGCCCTTCCCCTACCCGGCTCCCAAGTACATCGGCTAACATCATCCCTTTTTGTTTTCACCCCCTGCTGCCCCTCATCACCGGGTTTTGGGTTTTCCGAGGCGACCTCTCACACATGACCTCCCATCCACTCTCCATTTCTATATTTTTGCCGCCAAATGCAAGAACCATGTTTTTTTGGGCCCCATTTCTTCGCCCAATACTGCGGACTGCCCTCCTAAAATTTTTTCATCCCGCTAAATAGTGCGCGGAGCCCAGCCCCACATATTAAAACCCTCTGGCGGGGGGAACCCGGGAGGGGACAAGGCGGGCTGAGGACAGGTGGGGGCCGCTGCTCCCCCCGGGCCATCCCAAAAACTAAGGGTTTGTGCCCTGGGGTTTCCCACCGCCCTTTTGGCGGGGGTTGTCAGATGCCACGGGGAAAAGGAAACCTAGTAAACCCAACAAAACCCTTGTGGCTGAACAACACAGGGCCGTAGTTACAGGAAAGTTGGGGCCCCCCACCGATTTGACCCCCTGCGACCCCCCTTTGGGGTCGCACCGGGGCCTGTCCAGGAAGGTTTTGTCCCAATTGGCCCCCGCGCAGGTGCAGCCCGGCCCCCTCTCTGCCCTGCATAACGGGTTTGTTCTAAAAATTTCAGACATTTGTTTGATAAAGGGAAAACGTAATGATAAATATACACCCTGTTTTTGACCCAAATAAAACCCATAACAAGTTTGGAAACCCCCTTGGATAGAAATTCCCGCTCCCACAAATCCAAAAAAATTTTATTTTGTAGGGTTTCTTTTAAAAACATTTTGTGTTTTACAAAGGGGGAAAAAGCACAAACAGTTTAAATTTAACCTTCGACATAATTGGGCACAGGAAAAAATAAAATTTTGGCGTTGAAAAAAAGGGTTTTTTTTGTCACACACCAGAAAAACATCGTTTATTTAACCCCGGGAAATGAAAATTTGCCCCAAAAAAATTTGGACCCCCAAAACAAACAATAAGCTTTGGAGCGTGTTACAATTGCGTTTTTTTAAACCCCACACAACAAAGAATTTGGGAAATTTAAAACCTTTGTTTGGGGAAATTTGGGCTAACGGGGAAAAAATTTATAATTTGGCTTTGAAAAAAGGGTTTTTTTTGTCAGCACACCAGCAAAACAACGCTTTAATTTAAACCCCCCTGGATGAAAATGCGCCAAAAATTGAGCCCAAAAACAAGTACTTTGTACCTTTCCCAATTGCATTTTTCTACGCCACCCCAACCCAAGAATACAGTTGAAATTTAAACCCTTTTCTTTAATTTTGGCTACGGGAAAAAATTTTATAATTTTGGCTTGAATCAGACCGGTTTTTTGGGGGTTCAGCACCCCAAACAAAACAACGCTTAATTTAAACCCCCGGGATGAAAATTGCGCCAAAGAATTGAGCCCCACAAAATAGTACCCTTTGTACGTTTTCCCAATTGCGTGTTTTCTACGCCACACAAAAAAGAGTACTTTTAAATTTAACCTTTGCTTGTAAATTTAGGTTTAAAAAAAAAAATTTTTATATATTTTTGCTTTGAAATAGACGGTTTTTATTTTTGTCAGCACCCCAAAGCAAAAAAACCCTTTTAATTTAAACCCCCGGGTTTAAAATTTGGGGCAAAAAAAAGAGCCCAAAAACAAACGTGTTTTCTACCCCACACAACAAGGGGTTACAGTTGTAATTAACCTTTGCTTTTGAATTGGGCTACAGGAAAAATTTAAAATTTTTGGCTTTTGAAAAAAGGGTTTATTTTTGTCAGCACCCAGAAAACTTTTGTTTAAAATTAACCCCTGGATTTTAAATTGCGAAATAGAATTGACCCAAAAAAAAGGAAGGGTATTTGTATTGTAAAAACCCTGTTTTTAAACTAAACAACAGGAATTTGGCTTAGACCCCCATTTGGGAAATATTGAAGAATACCCCCGGGGCCCTTTTTTGGGGCCACCGTCCAACTGCTCTTAACCCACAAAATTTCTAATCAGCCAAACCCAAAATGGGGGCAACTCAGTGCATTTATGCTTGCCATGGAAAGCCCAATCCCCTTTGCTTTTCAAACCGAGCACATATGGGAAAAAAAGGTGATTTGATCCCTTTTTGAAGGGGGCCCTTTGTTGGGTGCCAGAAGGGCTGGTCGAGTTTTTCAAAAACTGCTGATCTCCGGGAAATTTTTTCACGCCCCCAAACCATCTCTGGGGTTTACAGAAAATGGTCCGAAAAAGAAAAAACACCAAATTGAGCGGCGTCCGTGGGGGGAAAATGCCTTTTGAGGGCCAGGGGCCCAAAGGAGAATGGGCAGACGGGTTTCGGCTGATAAAAGGCAACATGACTCAAATAGCCCCCCCTTTAAAACCAACCAAGGTGGGGCAAAAGAGCATTTTGAACGCACAGTACGGCAAATTTTTTGGGGGGGAGCAGATGGGCTCACCCACAGAAGACCACACCGGGGCCACCCCTTTCACAAAACAGGAAACTGGGGCCCCAAATTTTTGGCCCAACCTTTCGAAATTGGAAAAGAGAAGATTGGAAAAACTTCCCTGGTTTTAGGGATCTCGATTTTTTGCGGCGACTTTCCCGGATGGTGGGGTAAAATTTTTGGGTCAACAACATGAAAGCATGGACCCAAACCTTTCCTTTTTATCAACGTTCAGGCTGGTGTGGTGGTGCCCAGGGGGGGGAAAATTTTCTTGGCACCTTTGGGCCCCCTTTGGGGCCCAAAGGGGGGCATCTTTTGCAAAAAACCTTGTTAAATTTTTGGCCACGAAAAATTTGAGGAAATTTTCTAAGGGCAAAAGGGGGCCCCAACCCTTAAACTACCCTGGGGACCAATAAAGTCCCCTAATTTATATGCACTGCGGGGACGCAACTGGATTCAGATCCAATCCCCAAAAAAATTAGAAATAAAAACATTCAAGAACAGTCTCTGAGCCCAAGCTGAGACCCCCCCCAAAAAGAAATCGCTTTAAAAAAATCAATTCTTCATTAAACCCTATCACCCCGGCAGCACCTTCCCTGTTTTAGCACATGGGGGAGTGTGAGCCCCGGGCTTTCCCCCCCCGGACTTATAAAATTTGCGGTGACTCACAAAAATCCCCCCGGTCCTGTTTTGTTTTCACTTCTGCACATGTCATGCAGGCATGCCCTTCTTCCCCCCAAAGGGGCTTTCCCCCAATGTAGCGCATGTGCTCGCAGCCTTTTTTAATCAACAAAAGCACACTCGTTTTAACCCCCAAAATACCCCCAAAATTCGACTTTGTTCCGAAACCCAAGTTTTCCTGAAATTCTAAAAAGAATTTCCCCCTTTTGAACGATTCGCCTATCCTAATGACCAAACATACTCATAATTTTTATGGTCAAATGGAAATCAAAAAATGTGACCAGGGGCATAAAAAATTTTTAAAACACAACTGAGGTTTAAGCGCAAAAGACCGAAAACCTTTTATCCCCCCATTTAATACTATGAATGCAGTACTCAACAAATATCAAAGTAGAGACAGGGGCTTTAAAAACCCTTTGGGTTTTGGACATAAGAAATGTTTGTGTTGTGACCAAGGCCCATACCTAATATTAGCAGACAACACAGGGTCCATTGAAGGATCCATTGAGTGTTTGACTGTATTTTTGTTGTTAGGGCAGGTGTAAATTTTCACCTAACCCAAACACTCCTAAAGAATATGTTAGGACACAATAATTAAAAAAAATAAATAAATCAAAATCCTAGAATTTGGATAAATATGTGAAATGAACAAAAAAGTAATATAAAAAATTCATTATCAATATTCTTTGTTTTAAAATTTTAGGGAAAATGATCAGGGGGTTTTTGCCCCCTATCTACTGTTAGCAAAAAATTTTATACGGGGAGAAAGGGGCCTAGCTCTGTCAAAATATACGTTATAAGGGCTTGGACCAGGATTTTTGAGTAAAAAAGAGAAAACCTGAATGGTCTCCTTTAAAAGACATGGAATCTGTTTATTCCCCGCAACATATAAGGGTTGACAAATTTCCCCTACATCAGTGTGTTAAAAGAGCAACCGCCAAACAAATTAGTTTTCCCGGAAAAAAGTACCCACTTTTTTGGTTTTTTTTTTTCGTTGTTTTTTTAAATTAAAAATTTACTGCTTCAAATCATATAAACATTGTAAGGGGGCGCACAAACGCAGGGCCCCGCAAAAAGTATTTAGTCCCCAAAAAAATTGGAAAAGTTTATTTTTGCCCACATCCCTTTCCCAAAAAAAAAAACAGCTTGGCTTTTAGCATGGAAAAAAACAGGAGCAAAAGAAAGTGATTATTTTTTTGGGGAAACGCAAACCTAAATGGGTTTGTTTTTTAAAGACTATTCGCAGGTCCACAGAACCTTTCACAGCCTTTAACCCAGGCCCGTTCAAACTTTTGGTACAGGGCCCGTTTCCCCCTACCCAAAGTCGAGGGGTTTGGGGACTTCGCCCCCATAAAAATGCACCCTTGAAGGAGCAAACTGTATTTCCCCTGCAGTTTGCCCGCCGTGTTCCACTAGAATCTTAAATCTTGTAGTCAAAAGAAAATTTGTGAAACCCCGAAAATTGGGTTTTCCCCCTTTTTCCCCAAAATCGATGATGGAATAGTTTTTTTTTCACAAAAATTTTTTTGGGTCCGATCACTACTGGGGGTTTCCCCCCCTTTATTTTTTTGGGGCATGAAAGCTCTTAGGCCCCCCAAACCGATTCACCCGTTTGCAAAAATTTAAATGCCCGAAAAATCAGGGGGTACCAACACTGGCCCGTTTTTCATAGGGCTTTCTTTAGCTTTGAGGGTTATCTAAACCAAAAAGCTTTCCAGGGCTAGTACAGGGGGAAGTTTTGGCCTTTAAACAGGGTCACTAAACCTGATCCCAGGATACATCACAGTAGTGCCATTTATCGACACCTGGCACACCTGCGATCCTTCCCTACAGCTGGGTATAGCGCTGCATGCAGGGTGCACAAACCAGGAGCAGTGCCAGCCAATAGAGCACTCCATAGGTTCGTTTGGGCCCTGGAACCCCGGGGGGCAATTTGACCTGGGTTCGGGCATCTTTCCAACAAATGATCTCATTGCCAGGAACCCCTTTAATTTTTTTCAACCCCACCCCTTTAGGGCCCCCCCCGGGGTGGGTTTGGGGCCCTTTTTTTGGGCGGGAGTGGGCCCCTCCCCGGGTCATAGTACTTTGCCCATCTCCCCCGTCATTTTAGAGAGTTTCACAGCATCATAACGCAAACCAGGGCCAAAAAGGTTTTCCACATTCAGTCCCCCGGTGCCATCCCCAAAACCAAAGGGCCTAGGAAAAAAATGCCAAATTGATCCAATTTTTTTATCTGCTTTCACCCTTTAAAGCAAGTGCATGTCCCCCAGGCGCAGCCACTTCTGGTTAAGAAAGGAGCAGATCGATCATCTGGATCCTTTTCGGGTTTTCCTTGCGTATCCCCAACAATGCACCCATTGGCCTGGGGCCCGGGCCCAAAACACGCCCAAAATCCAAAGGGCCCGAATTTTAGCCCTTTTAACTTGACATAAACTTTGGCGTCCAGCAGGGTCAGGTCATAATAGGCCTTCTGATGTATCCTGGTGAGGTAAGAGGTTAGGACCTTGGCTCACTGCTCTGGGGGTGACTTCTTCCGGTCAGTTACCCTCTAGAACACCATCAGGTAGCCCTCAACAGCATCCTCTGGCATAATTTTCTGTAATGCTTTGCCTACAGTTCTTGCGTTGTGGTTTTCCCCTGATATTGGGGAAGCCACAAGCTCTCTGGCTCTGACCGACTTAGTTAATACAGCCATATGCTGGACAGGATGTTGGTCTCTTGCTGAGCTCTAACAGTTTCCATGGGAGCTTGCTGTTGCTGTGCACTGGCCTGGACCAGAGGCTTGAGGAGCTCCTCCTTTCTGTCAGACTGTTTTTTTAACCCTGTTGCTGCCGTTAACCAGCACATGCACTTTGCATTAGCAGGCATGTTGCATTTGAGACACCAATTGAAGGGGGTCAGTGCAAAGACAGGCACTCGCACAGGTATTTAGTCCAAATAAAGTAAGATTTATTTTAAAGTCCACAGTCTTCCAAAACAAACACAGCCTTGACGTCCCTTCTTCAGGCAAATGCAAACACAAATGGTTAGTCTCAACGACTGATACAGCAGTTCCTCAGACCTACATATCCTTATAGCTCAGGCAGTTCACAGCTTCTGGTTTCAGATCCAGAAACACACCTTCTTTTCTGACCTGAACCAGCTGCCTTTATTTGTCTGTTAAGACCCATATTAGAACGACCTTTCCCACCCAGGCTCTCTGACCTCTTCATAAATAACCCGGACCCGAACTACAGCAGAAACAAACTGTTTAGCAAAAAAACTGTAACTGGCTCAACATATGTATTTTTATATAACAGAGGCCAGCCACCTCGGTGATAGATACCATTTAGGACTGCACCTTTGACCCTCCTATAACATATATTTTAGAAAGCTCAGCTTCTCTCCCTCTATCACATCCTGTTCTCAGATAGCATGGCATAAACCACCGAAAGGTTCCCTTTTAATCCCAAAGTATTCTTTAATATGAATTTGGTATTCTCATAATTGTAACATCCTATATAATAAACATGTAACTTCATTTTTGATTGGTATGGAATTTCCAGGGCAGTAAGATGTCATAAACATGACTGGGATATGTTAAAAATATTTATTGGTGGTCGGCGATCTTAACAGGTGGAATTAGAGTGGCTTATGTAACAGAGTCAATTAGGCTTTTATCTCTTCTTATGACTATACAGTGGTGGTGGGGCCTGTGAATCAGTCTTTGACAGGAGTCTCCCTCTCAGTCCACACATCGCCTCTACAAGCCTCCTTCTATCTTTTGGGTTGACCCTGGTGTCTGTATCTCCCAGTCACAATGTCAGTCTGTCCATACTTATTGAGCTTCTTGGGTCTCTTAGCAACTGCTATCCTAGTTTCTCCCTCTTCTTACTTTCCTGCTCTCTAGCATGCTTTCTACTCATGAACTAACTCCACCCACAGCTCTTCCAGGGTGCTTTCCTAATTATCGCTTTCTTGAGCTCCTCCTGTGCTACTTCTTGTCTGAAGGGTGATCTACCTATCCTAGATCTACAGGTGTATTACATTAACAACATACTTAAAATTTGCTTCTTCTCTTAATTTTTGCTATAACAGAGATTGATATGTACCAAGTTAGTACAGACATAAAATTAAACTCATACTTTAAAAAAACACAAAATATAAACAAGATATATTTATTTATATAGCACCATAATATTCCACAGCACTTCATAGACATTATTGTCATTCATGTTGGCATCGGTCCCCATAGGGGTTCACAATCTAAATTCCATATTAATTCCAGTGTGGAGTAAACTGTAATACCCAGAGGAAACCCAGGCAAACCAGGGGAAGATCATTCAAATTCTTTGCAGTTTTGTCCTTGTTGGGTTTTGAATCTAGGACACCAGTGTTGACCACCAGTCAAGATTGCTAATCACTGAGCTGCCATGCTACCTGTTATATCTCTTTGAATGCAAAGAGCCAAAATCAATTCTGGTCCTACATATTACATTTCTGTAAATGCATGAACACAGCTTTCCATGGCTACAACCATACAAACATCTAAGGAGATGTGATTCATACACTATTCCCCAGAGATGTGTAATTCTCAAAATTATTCCATTTCACTTTCACCTAAAGGATTCACATGGCTTAACTATTAAACAGCAGCACGATGTCTCAGCTATGAAGTGAACAAAAATATATCCCCAATTAAATGCTTCTTATGGAAAAATACGCTTTGCATAGAAATAGAAGGAATAATCTGTGCATGGATAATTTTGTAATTACCTAGAAAAAGATATTAGATTGATTGCTGTGAAGATTATAGAGAAAAACATTCAGCTCACCGGTGCAGCATTCAAAATCATGATAGCAAAGGAAATGGACCTGATGTACAGTCATACAGCATCTCATATTCTGATGGCATTCTTCTAGGATATGCAATCCTATTCTTAGAATCAGGAGGTCTGCACCCTGCCGCATGCACAGCTACTAAATGTCATTGCTTTCAAAGTGCATAACTTCCTTGCTTTCTGCCCCTCCTTCCAACTATTGCCTCCTCTGTATTCTTTGGCATACTTATAAGTTTCTTCCAAAAAACAAGCCCATAATCAGCTCCGTATACAGAAAACTAAAAAAGTTATGGCTGTCAGACTATGACAACATAAAAATGTAATTTTTTATAAACGCATTTCTATTGTGTAAAAGTAAAAAAAAAATATAAAAAATTTTTATATGTAATTGTACCGACCCACATAGTAAATATGAAGCCCAAAAAAACAATGGCGGAACTGCATTCTTTCCTCCCATTTTTATGGCCCAATGCTAAAAAAAACTATGAAACACTATGAGCACCCAAAATGCACAATACACCCCTAGATGAGATCCATGAGGGGTGTTGAATCCAAAATGCGCTGACTTCTGGATGTTGTCACTTGTTCTGCTACTTTGGGGGCTTTGCAAATACAACATTGCTCAACCAAAATCTGCATTCCAAAAGCCAAATAGCGCTCCCTCCCTTGTATGCCCTGCCATGTACCCAAACAGCAGTTAAAACCCACATGTACGGTATTGCCAAACTTGTAAGAAATTGCGTAACACAATTTGTTTCAACACCTTAGGATGTCCCCAAACCTGAATTGACGCCTAAATAAAATTGTAATGAAAATGAGACCCCAGAGTCCAGTAGGTGCTCTTCCTATTCTGGGGCATGTGGTTGAGCCAAATAGCACATTAGGGCCACATATGGGATATCTCTGAAAACGACAGAATCTGGGGAACTGATGTTGAGTTCCGTTTACCTAGTCACATCTACTGTGTTTCCATGAATAATGGATAAAAACTGAAGATCCAAAATAAAAGTGAAATTTAAAAATTTCACCTCCACTTTGCTTTCATTTTTTGAAATCCCTAAAGGGGTGACAAACTTCCTAAATGCTTTTTTAAATACTTCAAGGGGTCTAGTTTCTTAGATGGGGTCATTTATGGGGGTAACTAAAATACAGGCCCCTCAAATTTCTAAGCCCCCTAATGTGGTAAAAAAAACATTTAAAAAATGATGCCAACCTACAGCAGACATATGTTAGATGCTAGATATAAACTATTTTGAGTGGAAAAACTATCTGTCTTACAAGCAGAAATGTTTGAACTTTGAAAATTGCAAATTTTTCCATATTTTGATATTATTCACAAATAAACAAAGATTGTATGGACCAAAATTTCTTACTTACTTAAAACACAATGTGTTACAAGTAGTGTTGAGCGATTATTATCGACAAAGTTGAAATCGGCAAGGTTTTTATGGTGATCGAAATTTTTTAGATATGCGATTTAATTAAGGCTAAAATTTTGTCATCATCTATTAAGAATCGCGCATTTTCGGCGATTCCTGTAATTTTTGGGGGCACAAATCAGATTACTGAATAGAGCAAGCTGAGCTGGGTGTGCGACGTCATGACTGGGAAGTGTATGGTTGCGATTGGCTGGAAAAAATCACGTGACCTCGTTTTACATAGAACAGCATTCCTGTTCAGCCTCAGTGTCTCTCAGCGTCTCAGAGCAGAAGGACTGCGCTCTGCTTGTGTCCAACAGCTCATCGAAATTATTATATTTCTTCACAGAGAAACCTCTACTATTAGCTGGGATCCTTACAATTTAGTTAGATTAGAGATTGGAAGATTTTATATAGTTAGGTAGAGAATTTTAAAGGAGCATCTACCACTGTAAAGTTATGGGGGGGAGCGGAGGGAGGGCCCCCGCGGGCGAACACAGACAAGGGTCTATAAAGAATACTGGATAAAGTTCACCAAGACTTAGTGTAGACATTGCAATAGCTTTATTATTAAACAGTTTTCTAATGAAATATTTCCTGGGTATTGGGCAGCCTTTAACTTATAGGATACACATCTTTTCTAGTAACTGCAGGTCTCTTTGTTAGATGCAAAACTCCACTTTTATTTCAGATAGGTGTTAATTTTCAATTTTGCCCATTCCACTTTTGTTTTATTTTATCCACCTTGCACTTAAATTTGAATCAATCAATTTTATAGTCACCACAGGGGAATTTAAAGGTGCAAAATATATCTTGTATTATACGAATAGACAAGCTCTATAAAGAATACTGGATAAAGTTCAACAAGACTTAGTGTAGACATTGCAATAGCTTTATTATTAAACAGTTTTCTACTGTACTAATTTCTGGATATGGGCAGCCTGAACTTATAGGATAAATTTTTCTAAGTAACGGCCGGTTCTCTTTGTTAGGTGCAAAACTCATTTTTTATCAGATTACATGTCAGATAGGTGTTCATTTTTCAATTTTGCCTTCAATTTGTTGATATTCATTGTACTTAAATTAGAATCAGCAAGTCAGCAAGGTTGATTTGATGACAAAAATACATTGTTAATATGAATCAAATTTCAGATACTCGTTTATTGACTATGGCGCACTTAGGTTTGTTCATTGAGGACACTTGAACTCTAAAGGTGAATACTGCAATTTTTAGTCACCAAGGTGAATTGATAGGTGCCAAAAAAAAACCCTTTTATTTATCACGAAATACATTTCAGATATGTGTTTTTTGCACTTTTGCCAGTCCAGATTTGTTGATAGAGCACCTTGCAATTAAATTTGAATCCAGAGATTGTTTTTGGATCGCTAGTCTTCATTAGACGTTATATTTGGTCTGTCTACTTTTCTCTGTATTTTTCAATAAACTTGTTTAAAATGAAATTTTAATCCAGCATTGTGTAGTTACCATGTGTGAATTGATAGGTGCAAAAAAATACCTTTATTATCCCGAAATACTTTAAAATAAGTGTTTTTGCTTTGGCGAATACAGTTTGTTCATTGAGGCCCTTGCACTTAAATGTGAATACTGCAAGTTTTGTAGTCACACACGGTGAATTTGTTGATAGGTGCAAAATAATAACTTTTCTTTATCCGAATACATTTCTGATACGTGTTTTTTCACTTTGGCGCAGGCAGCTTTGTTGATAGATCTACTTTGCAAATTAGAATTTGTTACAGCAATTTTGTAGTACACGGTGATTGATAGGTGCCAAAATTCCTTTTATTATCTGACTACATTAACGTTATGTGTTTTTTGCACTTTTTGGCCATCCAGATTTGTTGATAGAGCACCTTGCATGTTAGAATTTGAAATCCAGATTGTTGTAGTTACCACTGGTGATGATATAGGTTGCAAAAAAATACCTTTTATTATCCGAATACATTACGATACGTGGTTTTTTTCACTTTGGCGCACTACAGCTTTGTTCATTGAGGCACCTTGCAACTTAATTTGTGAATATGCAATTTTTAGTCACACAGGTGAATTGATAGGTGCCAAAAAATACCTTTTATTATACCGAATACCATTTTCGATCGTGTTTTTTCCCTTGTGGCGCAGGCCCAGCTTTGTTGATAGATTACTTTGCAGTAAATTTGAATACAGAATTTTGTAATAGTCACACGGTGAAATTGATAGGTGCCAAAAATACCTTGTATTATCGAATACATTTACAGCAGATACGCGTTTTTTACACTTTTGCCCACGGCCTGATTGTTGTGAGCACCTTGCAGTTTTAAATTTGAATCCAGCCAATTGTGTAGTTACCCACTGGTGAATTGCTAGGTGCCACAAAAATACTATTATTATACGAATACATTTCAGTTACGTGTTTATATTGACTTTGGGCACTACGCTTTGTTCTTGACGCATGCTTGCAGGAAATCTGAAAACAGCAATTTTTATTTTTAAGTCACACAGGTGAATTGAATGGGTGCTAACAAATACGTGTATTTTACGAAAAATAACAGTACGTGTTTTTTGACTTTTGGCGCACTACAGCTTTGTTCATTGCCGCCGCTGGCAGGTGTAATCTTATAGCGCAATTTATAGTCACCCACAGATGAATTGAAGGTGCAAAAAATCCGGTTGTATTATAACGAAAATAACAGTTACGTGTTTTTTGCATTTTGCCAGTCGCCCAGATTTGTTGATAAAGGTCACCTTGCAGTTAAATTTGATCCAGAAATTTTGTTTTGATTAAGGGATTTGAGAATAGCTGTGATTTGTTTCCTTTTATAAGAGACTTCAAAACTATTCCATTACCTTCTCAAATTTTTATATTTCTGAACATGGAGCGAAATGCAGGGTGGTAAAGCGAGCAACGAGGGGGGTAGCACATGGAAGGTTAGAGGTACGAGGAGAAGAGAAGGTGCTCCTTCAGTGCTTGCGACAACACGCATGCAGGGATCGTTTCGTTGCTAGGGACCGTCAGGCCTGTCATCGCTAGCGTCAGGGGCCTGTGAATCTCAGTAAAGGAACGCGTCGCCAATCTGTCCTTTCAGTGGTTAATGCAACCTGCATCCAGCAGTCTTACCTCACGTCTCCAGTCGGGCCACAAATGTCGTCCCTCAGCATCATCAGCATCCGTCCAACATGAGCAGCCCAAATTAACTCGTGTACCCACCACTAGGGATAATCTATTGTCTGATGGGATCCTCTTTGATTGGACAAAATGCGGGTTGGGGGTCAGAAGGCATGTTAAAAGATCAAGAGGGGGATGATTTTTGTTCTGTCTGACGCCCAGTTACTGATTCCTTCAAGTGGAGGAGAAGGAAGCCGGTCAATCGGCAAAAATCCCGGGCGGTCGGCAACGCCTTTGCAGGCCCTCTTGCTAGTAGCCCGCAGCTTCTGGATGCACGGAAGTGTAAGGGAACAATGTAACTGTGTTGTGATGATGATGAATGAGAATTGGGATCCATCGTTGTTTTTTCGCAGAATTGCTTCGAGCGCTTATCAGGGACAGAAGGACGACGATGGGGGGTAGTTGTCAATAGGGTCCGCCTCAAAAGGGAGGAGGGCGGTCGAGTAGCGCTGATTATGATGCCGCCAGCCCGGTCAGCGCAAACCCCGCTCCTCGCTTATCGCCGTCTAAAAGGTCCAGGACTCTCATGCTGGGCCTTTCTTTGAGCAAGCCTTGATTCACCCAGCGAATTTCACATGCGCTATGCCGTAAACGCGAATCATATAAGTAGAGGCAAAGAACATAAGTGCGTTATCACCACCAACATGTCTAGTCACATGCTAGGAATGTGAGTTGAATGGAGGGGGAACACTTGGCAAAAAAGGCCAGACGGACGCCGGGACTCCAACCACTGTCACACCTCTGTCTCGCCTACTCCCTCCTCCGCCACACCAAGCGTCTCCTCCAGCTGCCCATGTCTCTCAGAGTCATGATCAGGGAAATCAGGCCTCGCTTCAGTCCACCGTACGCCAAGTATACAAGCACCACCAGAGTCAATCCTACCCCTCTCCTTCGCCGTTTGACAAACCGCACGCCGTACAGCGGCCAGTTCTAGCAGCCAGCATTCTGTCTTCCAGGTTTGGGAGCAGAAGAAACACTTTAACCAAACCATCCCAAAGCCAAAAAGCGATGAATGTCGGCATAGCCGGCTTTTTTGGCCTTGGAAATGTTGCCTTCCGTTCTGGTGGACACAGGATGGGTTCCACACGTATGCTTTGCCTGCTAAATACAGAAGCCGTGCAGGATTTCTTTGCCAGAAAACACCGGTCCCTGACCTGGCCAGCACGTTGTCATCTAAATTTCAAGCGCGTAGTCTGCATCTGTGTCCGGAAACGTTCCATCCTGACAACCGAACAACATGGACTAGTAAGCACGGCCTATAGGCCGCTATATATCTGTGACAAGCTCTCTGGGTTAGTGGGTAGATGTTATGGGGGGGTGACGGGTGACTACTAGCTCGGCGCACGCTCTTCAAAGCAGGGGATGGTGGCAGCAGGGGGGGGCTCTTTCCCCAAGATCCACTGGTGGATCAAGTTTGCCCTGGAGAAAACAAGTCGTTTTGAAATTAATCAGTCTTGGAAGACCGTCCCAACAGGTCAAGGCGCAGTGGACGGCTCTCGCAACGAGGACCGAGCACTGGTGGGTGACAAGAACCTTGTGCCAGGCAAGCGTGGTATTGCGATAAACGGAGCGAAATTCTCTGGCCGCACCTTAGGATCGGTAGCTGGTGCACATCCCTTGCCTGGCACATGTCATGAATACTGGTGTCAGAAATTTTAACGAGTACGGGTCTGGACTGCTGCCTGAAGAAGGCTCGAGGTCTGAGTTCGCAACTTCGCCGTTCGCACCTGTTCTTACTGCCTGGCTACGTTCGCAGCGTCAGCTCGGCCTCCCGTTCTCAACCGTCTATTGTTTGACGTGGCAAACACGCTGGAATTCCTCCTCACTGCTCCAGCGATTGTCGGCAGCAGGCGCAATGCCATTAGCAGTAGAAGTGACACAGTGGCCTGACAAGCAGCGGTGCGGACCTCGGGATGTTGAGCCCACCGAGAGTGGAGGAGGTGAAGAGCTTGCACCATCCTTTGCCAGTTTTGTAGTAAGCCACAAAATGGAACACGTGCGGAAACATGCCCTTGTCAGCATGAGCATTGTGGTGATCTTAGTTCTGGTATAGATGGTTGGGAATCACTCTGAAACATTGGTCCGCCAGCGACGGAGGAGGTGACGGACACAGATGCGGACACGGAGCCTTTTCTCGTCAATCCACAAGGCCGACAGTTTTCACAATTTCATCGGTCTTCATTAGGCAGGTGGTTCGGGGTCCAGAGTAGTGCAAGGTGGCGAATCAGTTCCGGGTGCATCAAATCTCAGGAAGTCAGGGTGTGTTGAAGCTGTGCGACGCAGCGGAGGAGGAGGAGGTATTCTAGACACCGATGTTACCGACCGTCCCTGCCTTGGAAAAGAGGTGGCACGAATTTGAGGAGGCGGAGGAGGAAGATGAGCGAAGATCAGTTTGCTAGTGCCTCGACCAGAGGTGTGGAAAGCAAGGCTCCCATCTCTCACATGGTGTTGGATGCTCCTTTCCTCCAACATGATTTCTCATTAAGGCCATCAAAATGAACAACCGATTTGGGTGGCTCATCCCTCTGGTTCCCGGTACAAAACAAAACTCAGCACTTTCCTTCCACACCAAATAGAGAGTAAATGCAGGAAATGGAGACCTTGCTGATTGATCAACTGGAGACATCTGTTGCGTCTGCTTCACGTTCTTCAATGACACGGGTGGAACAACGCCAGGCGTCGTGACAGCAGTAGGTGGCCAAGTAGCCGTAGCGGCCGCAAGCTAGCACCAGGCAGGCAAGGTGGCCAGAGCTAATGGGGACTATGACTATTTTATTTACCAGTTCAACATCGCAATGCATGTGGGCACAATCAATACCAGAGACCAGTTTAGATCATGGTGCAGGAATATCTGCTTTCATCACCGATGTTTTTGTTTTGTGTTCCGGACCAATCGATTTGGGTATCCAAATGGACGAACTGGCCCGAGCTGGCTCGCCAGCATGAGGTGTTGTCCTGCCCGCAGCCAGCGTCATTTCTGAGCGGAACCTTCAGCCACAGCCGGAGGAGTATTACGCAGACAAAAGCTATCCGGCTTTCCACTGATAATGCTGGATCGTTTGACTTTCATCAAGATGATCAGGCATGCATCTTGATGATGTTGTGGCCCCAATTGCCCGGGTCACCGATTGTTGCTGGTCTAACTTCACATTCCTCTCAAACAGGAAATGGTCTTTGGACAAAATACTTATTTTATAAATGATAATTTCTTACTGCAATTTTTATTCTCAGTTTCCCAACAGTTCTTTTTGCTGGTTTTGGTGAGGTGACTGTACAAAGACACCAAGGTTTCATGACAAAACCTTATTTCATTTACTACTTCTTCATTAGAATTTTTTGCGATTGTCCATGGTGTTGGGGTTCATGTTCCTCACAATTTTGTAACAGTGGTGAGAAGTCATATTTATTAACTTTTTTGGGGTCATGTCTGCTGTGAGATCAGCCATAATTATGGTCCTTGGAACAGAAATTTGGCTTTTAAGTGGCTTTTTCCTCACAAATTTTTAAAGTGGTGAGAAGTATATTTATAATTTTTCTTGGGTCCTGTGCTTGTGAAAAGCAGCAATACTACACGTACTAATCTAAAAAAATGTTTTTTAATAGCATTTGTTCTTACATGTCAAAAAGTGGCTATGGGTATGTTTGAATTTTTGGGGGCATCTTTGCAGTGACATGTCAGCTATACTAAGGTCCTATATATCAAAAAAAAAATGTTGTTTTAACAGACATTTGTTCTTCAAAACTGCTCCAAAGTGCCAAGGTCATGGTTTGAATTTTTGGTGGCATTTTGCTTGTGGACATTGCAGCTTATACTACAGGTCTATAATAAAAAAAGTTGTTTCTAAACAGAATTTGTTCTTCACAATTGTTCAAAGGGGCTATGGGTATGTTTTTGAATTTTTGGGGGCATTTTGCTGTGACAGCGCTATATACAGGTCCTATTAAAAATAATGTTGTTTCTAACAGGGACATTTATTTTCACCAATTGTCCAAGAGTGGCTCAAGGGTGATGGGCTGTCAGAAACAGGATAGGTTAGGACCACTGTTTTAATGGACACAATATTGCCCAAGTGACTTGTTTTTTGCCAAGATCTTGAACATAGCTATCAATCTGTATTGAGACAAATTTAATTTAATTAAAAAAGGAACAAAGGAATGGTGGGATTCATCCTATTTTAAAAATGTGTTTTCTAGGAATTAAACTACTAAAAAACTTGCAGTACAAAATAGCTGTTTAAAAAATTCCTCTGATTTGTACAAGGGAGGACAGGAAATTGACAGATGTAGGTTATTCAGAGGACATGGAGTATGGAGCACGGACAGAGAACAAAAGTACAGAGACCTTTTTGCAGCATCGTTGAGTAAATGAGAAAAGAATGCCAAGAAAAAGGGCACGCACCTGGGAGGAACAGGAGCGATAACAAGTATTTCCAAGTGAAGCTCAATTGGTCCGCACTCATACGGGAGGGGCAAGCGTACCCAGGTCTTGATGTGTACAGAGGCAAGGCTGGAGTTCTCTCACTTCCTTCGCACTTCTGTTTCAGAGGACATGTTTCGTTGCTGCGCATCAGGGCATTTTTACCTGCTGTGTTCAATTAGGGGGGACGACGGACGCCGCTGGGCTCTCACCGCACCCATGTAACTCCGGCCCCGTGGGTTCATGCGTGGACAGGACAGGTATAGTTCAATGTCCAGTGAAACTAAAAGGGTGGTTGATTAGACTCTTTTTGCCGGACTTTTAATCTGGGGGTCAGGACAGGTTTTTTATGGTATTATGCGGTCCAGGACAGGTATAGTCAATGTCCAGTGAAACTAAAATGGTGGTTGAAGACTCTTTTTCCGAGCTTTTTTAATCTGGGGTCATGCAGTGTTTGGGCTTATGCTGTAGCCCTGGAAAGGTTATAGTTAATGTCAGTTAACTAAAATGGTGTTGAAAGACTGCCTTTTTTCCGGCACTTTTTAATTGTGGGTCAGGACAGGTTTATAGGTCATACTGTGGCCTAGGACAGGGGACGTATATGTCCAGTTCAAACTTAAATGGTGGTTGAAAGACTCCTTTCCTCGGCACTTTTAATCTGGGGGTCAGGAGTTTAAATTGTCATATGGGTCAGGAAGGTATAGTCAATGTCCAGTGAAACTTAATGTGGTTTGAAAGATTCTTGTTTTGGACTTTTTAATCTGGTGGGTCAGACAGGTTTAAATGATCATGCTGCGGTCAGGACAGGGTTTGTCAATGTCAGTTCAACTAAATGGTGGTTGAATGACTCCTATTTCCGGCACTTTTTAATCTGGGGGCCAAGAACAGAGTTTAATGGTATACTGTGGCCAGGACAGGGTTAGGATATGTCCAGTGAAACATAAATGGTGGTTGAAGACTCCTATTTCGGCACTTTTTAATCTGGGGGTCAGGAATGGTTTTTATGGTATACTGCCGTGGTCCTGGACAGGTATAGTCAAATGTCCGTTCAATTACAGTGGTGGATGAAAGACTCTTTTTCGGGCACTTTTATTTGTGGGTCAGAAGTTTAAGGGTTCTTGCTGCGGTACCGGACAGGGTTTGTAATAGTCCAGGTTCAACTAAAATGGTGGTTGAATGACTCCTACTTTCCCCCGGCACATTTTAATCTGGGGGTCAGTAGGTTATTGGTCTTACTGCGGGTCCCAGGACAGTTTAGTCCATGTCCAGTCAATAAAATGGTGGTTGAAAGACTCCTTTTTCCGGCACTTTTTAATCTGTGGGTCAGACAGGTTTATGGGGTTCATGCTGTGGTCCAGGACCAGGGTTTGTCATTGTCCTGTTCAACTAAATGGTGGTTCAAAGGGACTACTTTCTTTCGGAACTTTTATTAATCTGTGGGTATGCAGGTTTTTTTAGGGTCATGCTGGTTCCGGACAGGATATTCAATGTCCTGTTCAATAAAATGATGGTTCAAATATACTGCCTTCTGGCACGTTTTAATTTGTGGGTGATGAAGGTTTAAGGGTCTTGCTGTGGTACAAGTAGGGATAGTGAATGGTGTGTGACTGTTTTTCTCTGTGGCATTTATAGCCTAAGTGTCTTGTGGCCCTAAGTTGTAGCAGGTTATCCATTTGACTGTTTGTGGCTGTTACATTCCAGCTTCTCAGCCCGGTTTGGGTGTATTAGAATGAAGTTTGTTGCTCTCCCTAGGACTTTATTTGTCTTTCGGAGATTTCGACTATCGACTATCGAAAAACCTTATCAATGGTGGCCGACTATCGACTATCGCCCGATGTCGATAGCCAACGTAATCGCTCAGCATTAGTCACAAGAAAACATTATCTGAATCACTTGGATAGATAAAAGTGTCAAAAAGTTATTCTCACATAAAGTGACACGTCAGATTTTAAAAATGTGGCTCTGTCAGGAAGGCCAAAACTGGCTCCGGTGGTAAGAGGTTAAAGAAATACACTTGTTTGGACGAAAAATGCACTGGCATAAATATCACTGCCTCAAAACCAAACGTGAAAGTGTACAACTAGGGATCAGTGAGGATATGTTAGAAGATGCTAGACTTATATTGTATCTCTGATGATCAAAGACACACAGCTAAGGGTCATTTTATGATTCTACAACTAAAAAGTTAACAAAATGCTGCAACAGGGCGACAGCTCATATATTGATATTTTTATATCTCGGGTGACCAATGAGTTGGAAAAAGTTAGGAAGAAATTTCCATAAAACTTTACTTTCAGGAAAAGAAAAGCAATTTCCAAACTTGAAAAAGACAATAATGTAATTGCAAAACCATCCATCAGAGATGGCTGCATTGTGCTTTTGGATCACCCGAGATCTACTGATATGTGTAATGATCTACTCAGGCATGCTTCTTGTTGTGAGATCTTGCAAGAGGATCCCACTAAAAGATATACTGATGAACTACTAGAGACTCTCTTTAAAGCTAAGACCCAAGAATTAATCAACGCAACTGAATTTGAGTTCCCTTCTTCTTGGCACCCCCTTTTATCGACGTTTTACAGCTTGCCTAAAATCCACAAGGGCTTGGACCCTTTGAAAGGTAGGTCCATAATTTTCGGGATTGATTCTCTTTCTCAGAATTGTGATATATATAGGCCGCATTCTGAGTCCATTTGTTTAATCATTATCATCTTATACCCGTGACTCTATGGACCTCCTTAGAAAACTGGATGGCATCCAGATTTTGGGGAATAGTTGGTTGGCGAGTATTGATGTGGAATCTCTTTACACATTCATAATCCATGAGCAGAAACTGAGGGCCGTACATTTCCTTCGAGGTAGAGGCCTACAATATTGACCATATAACAAATTGGTCCAAGATCTACTGATTTTCGTTCTAACAAAGAACTATTTTGTATTCAACTGCAAGCTCTTCCAGCTGAGAGGGACTGCAATGGGTAGCCCCTGCGTCCCCAGTTATGCAAATCTCTATCTCGGCTGGTGCGAAGACACAATAGTGTTTGGGGACAATTCATCAGCATTAGTTGAGCACATAGGATTCTACAAACATTACATTTAAGATGTATACATCATTTAGATCGGTACTAAAGAGAAATTTTCCAACTTTGCACATGAACAAAATCATAATGCTCTTGGTTTAATTATTCCACCAAGATGGAATATATTAGACAAGCATCAGATTTACGCAAGTGGTTTCTAGAGAAGGGGTTCCCTGATAGGATCCTCAGGGAATCATATCAATATACCCTACAGATGGATAGAGGTAATTTCTTGACCTCTATAAGTAGGGAACCCCCAAAAAGTGAGAATTTTCTTTGCATAATTGGCACCTTTGATGATGCATCTGTAGAAGTTAGAAGGATTCTCACTAAATATTGGGACATATTGATGCTGGACCCAGATATTAAAGAAAAAGTGGTTAGTCGTTCCTTAGTTATATTGAGAAAGGGGCTGAGTCTCAAAGATAGCCTCGTCCAAAGCCGCTATACTCCCCCTCCTAAAAAGACTACATGGCTTGAGAGACAAGCCTTTGGCTGCTATCGTTACAGCGGGTATATTGATTGTATATACATTGAGACCGAAAAACAATGAAAAACACTGAGACTGGACAGACTTTCTCCATCAATCATTTCATCAATTGTCGCTCAATGGGAGTAGTTTTGTTTATTTTTTGTATTATTTATTTTTTTGGGTACCGAATCAGATGTTGCTGTGTCCTTGAACATATAGGGAAAACAATCAGTCAACTTTGTCGGCTGGTGAGTGAAGATCTAGGAGATATACAGACCAGGAGAGATACACCAGTTGTCAGGCATATCTGTTCAGCACACATAGGATCTTATCAAGATCTTACATTTATGGGGATTGATGTCATTCAGCCTTACATACGTAGGGGCGACTTTGACAATAGACTACTTAGAAAGGAGACTTTCTAGATCTATACATTAGGTACAATATATCCAAATGGTCTCAATGAACAACTTAATTTTGAATGCTTTATTTAATAGTTTCTGCACATCTGCATGGGTCTCATTTTCAATATGATTTTATTATGGCGCCATTACAAGTTTGCGGACACACTAAAGTGCTAAAACTTAATAAACACCCTTAAAACACCCCATATTGTAAACTATATCCCTTAAGGAATATATCCAGGAGTGTTGCCAGTATATCAACCCCACAGGTGTTTTAAACATTTTTTTAGTGTTAGGCTGTTAAAATGACAGAAAAAAAAATGTCCAGCAGTCAGCAGTTTTAGCTGAAAATGTTTCGATTTTTTGCAAAAAAAGGAAAAAACGCCCCCTCTGGAAACAAGGACCCAAGTTTTTTTGTTACCTCCAATGTTCTTCTAAGTTCGACAATACCCTATATGTGAGTGTAAACCACCAAATGGTGGGGCATATAAGAGAGGGAGCGCTATTTGGCATTTGGAACACATTTTGGAGAGTGCTATTGTCGCATGTCGCATTTGCAAAGCCCACAATGTACCAAACATGTGAAACCTTCCAGATGTGCCCCCATTTGGATTCAACACCCTTCATTGGATCGTCATCTTTTTAACACCCCAAAAACGACCTAAATTGGAAAGCATACCCCTTAAGGAATATATCCAGGAGTGTTGCCAGTATATCAACCCCACAGGTGTTTCACAAATTTTTTTAGCGTTAGGCTATGAAAACGACAGAAAAAAAATGTCCAACAATCTGCAGTTTTAGCTGAAAATGTTTGAGTTTTGTAAGGAACAAATCACAGAAAAAATTAAAAAAATAAAACGTCTAAGAGTTCGGGGCTTAAACCATATCACTGTAAATCAATCAACACACCCTAAACTCTAAAATGTAAAACCCTTTTATTGATATGCCTATTTAAAATATTACAAAATAATTACCTCAAAAACAACTACCGTACCTATATAAATCTAATATCTATCCCTATCTAATCCCTATACACAACCTAACAATGGCCGTGTCACGTACAGAAAAGAACTGCCCACCTCCGGTATGCTAACCCAGCAAAAGCGCCTAACTTACCCTTTACCATAAACAAAGTACCTATGGACACTTAGCTAGAATATATTTTATAACATACAAATAAATGTTTATGTTATGTACACATGGCATAATCACTAAGAAGAGTTGTGTAAATCAATAGACAAGACTGCGCCTTTTAAATATACCCTCAATGAAATCACATAATCATCTTATGACACAAGACTTGCTTATGTGATTACATGAGGGTATATTTCTAAAAGGACATCTTGTCTATTGATTTACACATACTTTTTCCTTAGTGATAATGCCTAAGGGTACATAACATAACATTTATTGTATGTTATAAAAAGTATATTCTAGATAAGTGACATAGGTACTTTGTTTATGGTAAAGGGAAAGTTAGGTGGCTTGCTAGGGATTAGCCTCCGGAGGTGGGGCCGTTCTTTTTCAGGACTATTGACCCCTGCCATTGTTAGGGTTGTGAGTCTTAGGATTAATATGGGATAGATATTTAGATATATATAGGTACGTATGTTGTTTTTTTGAGGTAATTATTTTGTAATATTTTAAAAGGAATCAATAAAAGGTACATTTAGAGTTTAGGGTTTGTTGATAGATAAACAGGAAAAAGTATTTGTAAGGAATCCTGGAAAAAAGGATCCCAAGTTTTGTTACTCAATTTCTTCTAAGTTCGACAATACCCTATAAGAGTGTAAACCATTGTTTGGGCACATGGTGGGGCGGACAAGAGAGGGAGCGCTATTTGGCATTTGGAACAGATTTTGGAGGGTGCTGTGTTGCATTTTCAAAGCCCCCAATGTGCCAGAACAGGTGAAACCTTCCAGAAGTCGTCCCATTTTGGATTCAACATCCTCAAGGATCTCACTAAGTGTGTATTGTAGCATATTTGTGGTCACATAACCGAAGTTTTCTATTGTATTTTTTGCATTTCCGCCATTGTTTTTTGGGCTTCAATTTTACAGTGCTAGCAGTGCAGTATAAATGACAAGATAACTTTACTATGCGGGTCGGTACAATTGCATTGATATAAATTTATATTGTTTTTTAATGTTTATTACTTTTACACGTCACCACCAATAACACAATAGAAATGCGTTTATAAAAATTGCAATTTTATGTCTTAACTTTTTATTTTTCTGTACATGGAGCTGATTATGGGCTTTTTTGCAGGATGAGTTGATTGTTTTATTGGTACAATTATGGGGTCCATATGATATATTGATCCCTTTTTACTAATGTTTTTGTGAGGTGTTTTGAACAAAATACAACAATCCTTCAGTGCTGACATGGGCGCACCACCCACGCCGAGCACAAAGACTGTCCAGGAGCTTTGCATCGAGGACAATGGTGAGTAATTTCTTTATTTTTATACTAATAGAATCTAAACCCTGGCTGCCTATATGGGGCCCTTAGACCCTACCCTGTTTTGAGGAATGCCCACTTTGTAAAGAACCATGACAAGGGGGGTGTTCCCTGAAACGTTGCAGCCATCTACACAACTAGATGTGAAGACATAATGTGAGCTCTGCCTAAATAAGAGTGGTGGAATACACTGACTGTAGGCGTTACCTGGATAAGCACGCTACGACAAATAATCGCAAAGGACAGATCATGTTCAATTTCCTTTTTTTTATTAAGAATGTACATCTTTGGTGCTTTGAAAATAATAAGCTACCTTATTAAATTGATTTATAGAAATTTAAAGCCGTGTGATTTGAGCAAGGTACTAGTGAATGCAATAGTGGGGTGGGGACCCGGCTCAGCAACTGAAAATCTGTGTCAAGAAAATAGATTTAGATTGGTTTCACACAGTGCAATTTTGGTGAAGTTTTAACTGCGCTCCATTTAAGCTGCCTTTATTACTAGTGTTGAGCGATTTTTATCGACAAAGTTGAAATCGGCAAGGTTTTTATGGTGATCAAAATTTCCAGATCATGCGATAATTAAGGTTAAAATCTGAACATCATCTATTAAGAACTGCGCCTTTTCGGCGCTTCCTGTAATTTTAGGCGGGCCTCAGCAAATGAGATTACAGAATAGAGCAGGTGAGATTGTGTGTGCCGACGTCATGACTGGTAATGTGTTAAAAGGTTGCGTATTGGCTGGAAAAAATCACATGAACCACGTTTTACATAGAACAGCGTTTCCTGTTTCAGCTCAGTGTTTCTCAGCGTCTCAGAGGGATAGGAACCCAGCGCTCTGCCTGTGGCACAAACAGTCTCAGCTAATTAGTCCTATATCTGCACAGAGAAACCTCTACTATTAAGCTGTGAATCCTTCCATTTAGTTAGATTAGAGATTTGAACATTTTATGTGGTTAGCTAGAAGTAATTTTAAAGCAGCATCTACCAATGTAAATACGTCGGCAGGGGGAGTCGGGGGTGGGGGGGGGGGGGGGGGCCCGCGGGCGGAACACAGACAAGCTCCTATCTATAAAGAACACTGTGATAAAGTTCACCAAGACTTATTAGACATTGTAGTGGAATATCTTTATTAATACAGTTTTTGCTATTGAAATATTTCCTGGATATATGGGCCAGCCTAGAACTTAATTGGTATACACATCATTCTATTAAAAATGCAGGTCCTCTAGTGGTTAGGTGCAAAACTCCTCTTTTTTATGTGATCAGTATACATTTTCAGATAGGTTGTTCATTTAATTTTAACCCATTACACCTGTGACTGTTGGATACTCTCCACCCTTGCAGTTAAATTACAATCCAGCAATCTTTTGTAGTCAGCACAGGTTGTTTGTTTCCAAAAATAACCTGAGTAACATAACGAAAAAACATAACAGTTACGTGCTTTATTGACTTTGCGCACCCAGATTGTTCCTTGACTCAGATCTACGTAAATCCTTAAAACAGCAATTCTATATTCACCACAGTGAATTGAAATGTGCAAAAAATACCGATTATTAGACCAGAAAACATAACATTTACGTGTTTTTTGACTTTTGCACAACCCAGTTTTGTTCATTGACGCAGCATCCACGTAAAGCTTTAAAACAGCAATTCTATATTCACCACAGGTTAATATAAAGGTGTCAAAAAATACCGTGTATTCTAAAGAAAACATAACAGATCCGTGTTTTTTGACTTTTGCGCACCCAGCTTTGGTTCATTGACGGGCAGCTTCCACGTAAATCTAAAACCAGCAATACTATAGTCACCACAGGTTGAATTGAAAGTGCAAAAAATACCTGTGTAATATACGTGAAAACATAACAGATACGAGTTTTTTGACTTTTTTTCCACCCAGCTTTGTTCATTGACGCAGCATCCACGTAAAATCCTTAAAAACTAGCAATTCTATAAGGTCACCACAGGTGAAATGAAAAGGTACAAAAAATACAGTGTATTAAACGAAAACATACAGATACGTGTTTTTTATTACTTTTCCTATTTTCCGCACCCAGCTTTGTTCATCTGACTCGCATCCACGTAAAACGTTCAAACAATACCAGCAATTCTATGAGTTCCTCACAGGTAAATGAAGGTGCAAAAAAATACCGTGTATATACGAAAACATAACAGATACGTGTTTTGTGACATATTGCGCACCCAGCTTTGTTCATTATGACGCAGCTTCCACTACATCTTAAAACCAGCAATTCTAATAGTCACCACAGGTGAATTGAAAGGTTGCAAAAAATTCCCGTTTATTATAACGAAGACATAACAGATACGTGTTTTTTTACTTTTGCGCACCCAGCTTGTTCATTGACTCAGCATCCCACGTAAACCTGTAAAACACGCAATTCTATATGGTCACCACTAGTGAATTGAAAGGTGCAAAAAATACCGTGTATTACACGAAAACATAACAAAGATACGTGTTTTTTTGACATTTTTGTATGCGCACATCCATCTTTGTTTCATTGACGCAGCATCCACGAAAACTTAAAACAGCAATTCTCTATCACCACAGTGAATTTGAAAGGTTCTGTGACTTTTAAAACCTAAAGTGGTGTTTTGCCTACGATGTAGCACGGTATCCAATTGACTGTTGTGGATGTTAATTTCAGCTTCTCACAGCCTTGTTTTGTTTATAATGAATGGTTTTTTTTGTTGTTGCTCTCTCTCCCATAGTACTTTTTAATGGTAATCGCCATAATCGTGCTCACTATAATCGAAAAAAAACCTTATCGCGATAGGCGGCCGACTATCGACTATCGCTCGATCTCAATAGCCAACGCAATCGCTCAACACTATTTATTACCAACAAGTTTCTTTCAGTTGTCTAAATTGTTCATTAAGGTGTTTCAAGTAAGTTATCAATACAGGTGTTTTGAAAGTCTTGTGGATTGCAAAACACACATAATAGATACTCAGTTTCCAAACAAATTTAGAAAATGAAATGAAACTTGCGAGGTAATAAAGGAAGTTTAATGAGTGCAGTTAAACTTCACCAAAACTGGCGAGCTTTGTGAAAGAAACCTTAGGGTATTATGATATGTCTTTTCCTTAGCTGCAGCAATCATAATAGATCGTGGCAGCAAAGGGGTTAATTACTTGCGGCTGGAGCTCACTCTGGTCACGGGCGATGCAGCATGGGGCCAGCTGTAATATATCGTTATATCCTGGATATTGTGCGGGCTCTCAAGCAAGGCCTGCATGATGTCCAGGACACAATGGTATGTCCATTTGCGGGAAGTCACTACCAGCTACGACGTATTGGTGCATCCTATGTTGGGAAATATTGAAAAAACTTAAACAAGTTAGAAAAAAAAATAAAGTTAAATAAAAAAAAAAAAATATTTAATAATAAAGTTTATTGAGTGCAGTACATACACAACAAACAAACAAACCTACACATTATTAGTATCTACATCCTACACGACCGTAATGACCTGTAGAATTCATCTAACAGGTTATTTAGTGCGAAATGTGAATGACGTCAAAAAAACTTAAAACATAAACTAAGCACCTCAAAAAAACAACTTCTCCTATGTAAAACAAGTCCTCATACAACTGTGTCACTGAAAGGTAAAAAAAAAAGTTCCGACTGTTGAAATGCAAGGAGTCAAAAATTACAAAACGTAGCTGGTCATTAAGGCTTTTTCTGGCCTAGGGCTTAAGGGGTTAAGATTTGTTTTCACCATTTATATTAAAAAGGAGTTTCTAGTTTATTTTGAAGAAAGTAGACCTAAAAGGAGTATTTGGTATTAAACATTAATCCTAGGTATATGGAGAGCATGTGTTTCCAGCATTGTGTTTTGTAGTGCTTTATGAACAAGTTATCACAGTTTCTGTACTGTATTTAAGTTGATATTTTATTTATGTATATACATCTTTCTTGTTCTCTGCTCATTCCCCTCACTTACTTATATAAAACAAACACGCTAAAGCATTGACTGAGCTGAGAAACACATTGCATATATTTGCATTTATACATATGGAATGTACCTTGGTATCTAGTGTGCTAAAAATGTATACATATATTATCTTCTCTAATATACTCACTCCAATTGCACTTATAGTAAACATATAGAAAACAGATTATATGTTTGTATATATGTTTACATCTTTATATGAGGCCATTTTTACACCTACACAGAGCCAAATGAGCCATAGATCGATAATATTTTTACAACCATTTTTCACTGTGACTTTATATTAACCCTTTTATCTTTGGTAAACCTTCACATCAGCAAATTTGCATGGTGGTTCACCTTGGTGCCATCAGCAGCAGCAGAATTTAGTTGTTGATTTTTTTTTCATAGTAAGTACGGTTAAAAAGAGATATAGGTAAATCAAGTTCAACCAAATATGGGGAAAAATGTGAATGATAAGAGGGGCACAGGTTATTTTTAAAATTTGTTTCCCCCTATCGCTGAAGATTTTGAAAGCCATAAGGGATGAACCAATCTGCCGTAAAAGAATATTTAATTCCCAGTCCAAAAGTTGCCTTCAGACTAGGTCTACATTCTAATAAACGTTTTAAACAACTACATAAAAATTTATATTATTTAGTAGTAAGTGGTTGATCTAACCTTCTTGAGAATCCCTCACCTGTTCCTGCTGTGACCAGCTCCTCAGGCAGTCTATTCCAAAGATTTACAGTTCATCACTTTATCAGGCTTATAGATGTAGCTGGCATTGAAAAATGTTGGCTTTGTTTAACAGTGCTAATTACTGGATTAAAGGGGTTTTGCCAGGAAGTGCCTTATCTGCTAAGAAGCAAAAGTAAACAAGCCACATCTGAGCTGGAGAGAGAGACGGCCAGAGCACAGAGCCATGCATAAGGATTGTGGTTCAATGTTCACATACAAATAATCACACTACAAGAGTGGAGTCTGTAGTACAAAAGACAACACCTTTCTCCACAGCCTCTTGAAAACTCCTTCATGTTCCCTGTCATCAGATAAAGCTTTTTTATGATGGATCCAAACTTTGGTGATTATCTTTCTTTAAAGGGGTTTTTCCATGATGGTATTTAATGCCTGATTTGTCCTACTTCAGCTTTCAGTGTGATAAAAGGGGTTGTATATGATTTGTTTGAACTTAGTATCATGTGATCCAGCAGGTTTGACATCACCATGCATTTCCCCACACTGTGCTCACTCTAGTCAAACATAGGTCTGTTTATGTAAAGAGCTCTGATTAGCTACAAAGTAGCTGAGTGGTTAGCATTTATGCCTTTCAGAATAGGGGTCATAGGTTCAAATCCCTGCAGGAACCAAACATGTGCATTTTTTTTTCTCAATGCACATACCTGATTGAGGTTTCTTTTTTTCCTTTATGTTATTTGCATGTTTGACGTAATCACTAAGGATACAGAGGACAATGAGTGAGAATACAACACAGGGTTGAAACACTCAGCAGTGAGTGTGTGATTACTAAGCTGGAAGAGACTAATAGTAGCTGCCTGAGAGGGGAGGTGATGTCTGAGCATTTGCTGCCAGTACTGAGATTCTCTCATCACTAGACAATCCCCTAGAGATGTACTGTACACTATGGATCACTAAGGTAACAGCTAAAACAAAAATGGTACAGAATTTTTTAATAATGATGAATAGTGAAACTGTTTAGTAATTTAAATAATTTTCAAGCTTCATTTTAAAACCCCTTTAACTTTGTAATACAAAAATATAAAAGATAAACTTGATGGCTAACATACCATGATGCCTCAGAACAGAAAGTTATCTCAATTTAGTCACTGCTTTTCAATGGCTTTTGTTGTGATCTCAGAACAGACGACATGGAAAGACGTGATATCACTGTCAAGTTAAACTTTTCTACATCTGTATTGAAGTTTTTTGTTGTCTTGTGGCTATTTTTGCAAAAGTAATACACATAACAATCTCAGCAGCACATTATATTATGATTCATGAAAAAAAGCACTCCTGCTATCTAATAAAAACCCAAACATTTTTTTTGAGGATATAGATGTTCATAATCTTTTGATCAAAACTGCTTAAGATGTACTAGCCCCTGAAAATTCAAAGGTGGGTCCTACACAAACCCTACGTTTTACTAACGTTATCTAATTCCCTGGGGCCTGTCCAGACAACCTACACTTCAGAATGTAATAGGCACCACTACTGATTACACTGCATAGATCTTAAAGCCTGTGAGGATTGGTGGAGTGTCAAAAAAACAACTTTGGAGCGCCATTCACCATATATACAATTCAAAAAACAATGATTTGATTCTGCACATCAAAAAAACCGCTTATGAAAGTAAGCATAGGTGCGACGCTGTTGTGGCCGGCACATATTAATAACATAACAATACAAAGCACCATTAATATTAGATTCATTGAAAAAAGGCACTCAAGCGGGCACAACAGTGTGCACCTATTCTGAAAAGCTGTTTTGCAAAGGACAACCAATATGGGTTCTTTTTCTATGGTATTTTGCAAATTATTGTGAAGTAGATAGATACAATGTCATGTTCCTCGGAGGAGAGGATGGTGGATGCACTGGTCTCTGCGTGTAGTTGGTGAAGCCTACGCCAAGGAGCGGAGTCTAAGGGGCCCCTTGCCTTCACCAGCACTGGACACAAAGCAGGAAGGACTTTGCAGTTGGGAAAAAACCCCCAGGCCGAATTCCCCAAAAAACCCAAACGGGGGACAGCTAAAGATGGGGCAAGAAAAGGGTGGAATGCGAAGGGGAAGGGAGGGGATTGGGAGGAAAAATTTTTTAAACGGATAAGGTAGGGGAAGGGGTTGAAGGGCTGCGCAAAAATAGGGAATGAAAAAGGCTTGCCCAAGGGAAAGTACGTGGGAAAACCATCTCAAGGATACGGTTACCAAAAAAGTGGCGGGGGGGACAAATTTAAAAGGGGATCCCTTTAAAAAGCCCCGGGCCTTTTTAAAAACCCCGACGGGGTGGCCCCGCCCCCACACCCCCTAAAAGGGGCCCGGGAGGGGAAGGGGAAACTCCCCGCAGGGGGAAAGTCCAATGACGCAGGAGGAAGCAGGTTTGGGGGTGGGTAAATAAACCGAAAAAGAAACCAGCATGGGGAGCAGACGTGCCGTGGCCCTTTAGACAACTGGGAGCGGGAAGGGGAAAAAGCGAAATGTGGTCCGGTTTCTGGGCCGGGCCCACCTTGGGCATTAAAAATAAAGGGATTTCTATTACATTTTAAACTTTAACCTTGGTTCCCTTTTTGGATTTTTTTGGGGTTTTAGTTTTTTTTTTTTCCCCGCCTTCCAAAAGCCATAAAATTTTTTTTTTTTCTGTCTAAAGCCATATTTGGGGTTTTGGTTTTTGTGCAAAGGGAAAAAAACCCTTCACACCAAATTTTTACTTACGGAACGTCCAAATTTCGTGAAAGGGTTTTTAAAAAAGTGGGAAAAGTAAAAAAAAGTTAATTTCCAAATTATTTTGTTGTGATTTTGCTTTTTTTTCCGAGTTTTTTAGCAATTTTTTATCTCCTACTTTTAATACAATTTTCTCTAGTTACCGACCATCCTTTTCTCTACTTTTAGCAATTGGGTGGGCTTTTGAATCCTCCCCCCTGTGTCCTACCGGGGCTACTTATCTTTCTTACTAGAAAACCCTTTGACCTTTTAAAAAGTCCCCTGGCCCAAAAAAATTTTTGAGAATTTACACAAAAATTTTTATTTTCAATTTATTGTTTGCCCTCTGGGTTTTTTTGTTTTGTTTGTCGATGTTTTTTTTCACATACGGGAAAACAAAGGGGCAATTTATATTGGATTAACAAAAGCTTTTATTGACAGGGTTTTAAAAGAGGGAATGCGCAAATCAATATTTGCAGTTTTTGACCCTTCTTCTTCAGGGCCTCTGCAATTCTCCCCGGGTTTCTCTCAATCAAAAATTTTGGACCAAATCCGACTGTTTTGCAGTCCATTCTTGCACAATCAATGCTTGAAATTTTTTTCACAATTTTTTTGGTTTTTGTTTGTCCAAACCCCCCTCTTGATATTGCCAAAGTCTCAATGGGATTAAGAAACTGGGGGGGTTTCCAGGCCATGGGCCCAAAATCCTATTTTTTTTCCCGGGGGCCAAATTTGTTATCACCTTTGCTTTTTGGCAAGGGGCTCCAACATGCTGGAAAAGGCATTGTTGATCACCAAAATGCTCTTGGGCGATGGGAGAAGTTGCTCTTGGAGAAAATTCTTGGGACCATTTTTTTATTTATGGATGTTTTTTTAGGCAAGAAATGTTTGAGAGCCGATTCCTTGGGCCCGAGAAACAAACCCCCCACATGAATTTGGGTTTTGGTTTCTTTAAAAGTTGGCATGGGGACAAGAATGGGGGGTTTTTTTCACCTTTTTCTTTTTTAGAAAACAAGCTGGGTTTTTCCCGATTTTCCAAACATTGGAAAGGGGGATTTAACAGGGGGAAAATGACTTTAAACCCGTCCTCAGGGAGTCCATCCCCTTTAAACCCTTTGGAGAAAATCAGTCTTTTCCTGGGTGTTTTTTTTTGGAGAGAAGTGGGTTTTTTTAAATTTCCCTCCCCTTTTCACCAGGCCCCGCTCCATGGGGTCTTGCCTCAAGTGGTGCAAAATTTCCCCCCTCCACAAAAACCCCTGGCCCCGCCATTACTGAGCAAGCTTGCAATGCTGGGGAGCCCCCCATTCCCCAAGTGAAAAAACTTTTTAAAAGACGGTAAGGCGCTTTCTGGGCTTTTTTGGGCACCCTGGAAACCTTTTTTTTCAAAAAAATGGAACCTTCTCCTTGAAATTCCTTGATTAACCGATAGATTGTTGACTGAGGTGCAATCTTTTTTAGCTGCCCAATTTTCCCCTTCCCTTTTTGGGCTTTTGTGCAGTGCAATGTGACTGCACGTGGGTTTTTTTAAGATAAACCAATTTGGGTTTAACCCGAAAAGAAACAAAAGTGCCCAAACACCCCGCCTCCTTTTAAAAAAGGGCCAGGTCCACTTCCTTTTAAACCCTGGAAAAAGATTGATTTTCCCCGCCCTGTCCTCCCTCAAAAACCCACCCCTCCCCCCCGTGTTAATGGGCAATCACTGAAAAATGTTTGGTGGTCCTTTTAAAGGGAGGGCCTTTCCCAAAGAAAATTAAATGTGTTTTTGGGGGGGAAAAAAAATTTATTTTTTTAGGCAAATATTGACTTTGCAAATTTAATTTTTTGGGAAGCCCGATCCTCTTTATAACATTTTGGAGTATATGCAAATTGCCAAATTTTAAAACCCGATGCAGTAGACTTTGTAAAAAATTTTAAAATTTGTATCTTTTCCAAAACTTTTGGTTGGAAATTTAGAGCAAAAAGCCCCTAATTATTTTGCCTCCTATTTTTAAAAACCCTCGATTTTAAAAATTTTCCTTCTGCAGGGTTTTTGCTGAAATGTCAGTTTAAAGCTGTAAATCCACCCTTTGCCCAAACAGGGGAAATTTTAACCTGCAGCTGGCTCAGAAGAACAGGCTCTGTAAAACAGGCAGATGTCATAACCTCTTTGAGTCCCCATTAACATCACATTTTGGGCCTCAGTCACAGGTATCTGTTCAGACACTTAAAAAAAAATTATTCCTATATACCATTTGGAACCCAAAAAAAAAAACTATTGGGCAAGCGTCCTTTTTTTTGGGTACATTGACTCATGTGCAAAGGTGAATTAGGATATAGGGAAAATTGGGACGAGCTGTTTTTGTAGATAATTATGGGTTTAAAAAAAGGGAATTTTTTTTAAAGTGCCCCCAAAGGGTACCTGTGGGCGGAGGGCCCAAAAAGTAAATTTTTAATGAGGCCTTTAAAGTTGTATCTTTTTTTTTTTTTTTAATTTTTTAAAAATCTAAGGGGAAAACATTTATTTTTCCCTATTTTATTAAAGGGAAAAAAGTAATTTCACCCAAAACTTTTTTATTTTTATCTTGGTTTTTTAAAAATAAGTATCCAAATGTTAAAACCGTCAAATATCAAAATGAATAGGATGGGCCCCAGAGATTTCCCCAATCATTTGATGAATCCCGGCAACTGTCTTTAAAAAAAAAAGACATTTTTGTTGTTTTTAATGCTGATCAAGAAAATGTACAAATGGCAAAATTATCATGTCTCCTTGTCATGTCTCCATGTGAAATCCTAGCAAGATGTAGCAGGGAAAATGAGGGATAAATTTGCTTTTCAGTCATCATGACGGTCTATTGAGATGTGAAAGCCTTTAGATAGCTGGTGTAGATGGTACCCAGCTGAGATGCTGATTATCATGTCATTGGTGGATGATGCACTTGTCAGTGTAAGTGTCTTCTTAATATAGAAATGCAATATGGTGTGTGATATGTAGGTAAATACAGTATATATTGTAGGAAAGTAAGTGGTAGCAGAAAAGACAAGGTGAGCTTATTGAAACTATATTTTATTGCTTTATGGTGGAAAACGTGACAAAAATTCTTTCATTCTTTTAATAAATTGGGTGTATCTGTGGCAGCTGCCTGTGCACCGGAAACTAACATTTATGCCTGTTATAACCTGAGGTAGATTTACAATACAATTTATGTTAGTTTCTGGTGTACACTACAGTACATATAGGCCATGCATCCAAAAAGCTGCACCCAATATAAGAGACCTGCATGAAATAAGTAACAAACACTTGTGGAAAACAGGTTTGAACAAAAATATATGACTTTTACCCACCAGAAAATTGCTGTAAATTGATTAGAAAAATGAAATCTAAAATATAAAAATATGTACTATAAAAGATTTATTGACAAACTCCAATAATTTTGCAATCATGGGATTGGATAGGTATAAGAGTTCAGGAGTTTAAAAGAAACTCAAATAGACATGTAGGGCATGCGCTCTATTTTTAATCAGACACTCCAATATCAGGTGCATTACAGAGTGCCCACAGCACTTTGTAATGCACCTGAAATCGGGGGGCATGCTGGAGGCGTGCTGCAATACAGCCTTACGAAGTTAAATATTTATAGCTTTTGTACGACAAATCCAGGCGCATTACTGCTGGAACAGGTAGACCACTTTAAAAGTAGTTTACATGAGCCAGAATTGTCGCTTAATAGCTAGAAAGCGCTAAATCTATGACCTGCAGTAGAAGATGTTAATAGATTCAGGTGCATGCTATGCTACAAATGTACGCAAAAAAATGGTGCCTGGGCACTAAAAATCATGCATGTCACCCATAAAATCATCTTCACTTTTCCTTTACCTATCATCTAGAAGTGAGCTTAAAACTCCTAGACCCCTAAACAAATAATGTAGAAGGGCCTCCCTCTTACTAAGTGTATATTTATGTTATAGATAGGCTTTTGGCCACCTAAAGCTGAGGGGTCCTGTGAGACTGCGTCCTTTATGCCCCCTATGGCTATTTTTGCCTCTATTTTTCTTTACTCACAGTAACTTGCTTTTTAGAAGAGAATATTCTAGACTTTGTCTGCCATATTGATTACACAATTATAGTCTGCCAGCAGATGTGCTGGTAACTATATAACCCACAATGCCTTGCCCAGCTGTGAATATGTAGATGGAACAGGAGAAATGTATTATTTATTATTATTCATTCTTTATAAATTAAGTATAAATATCAGCACTAGAAGACACTTCTTTTAATTCAGATAATGTATGTCTCCCAAGTTTTAGAGATTGCAAAGAGGGAGACATCAGGCCACACCTCCAACCACACCCAAACACCTGACATCATACCAAGTCATGCCTTTAACCACACTCAAACACATACATGGCAACTTTTTAAATAGCCAAAAAGGGACACATTTTCAAGATCACATTGAAAATGAAATATTAAGTAAGTTGTTATGTAATATTCAGCTGGGAAGCAATTAGATACTTGTTAAAGCAAGATAGTTTATTGACACAAATCTATTTCCCAAATGAAAAAAGAGGGACATTTATAGAGCTAAGAGGGACAGAGGGACAAGGGTTAAAAATAGGGACTGTCTCTCCAAAATAGAGGTATGGATAATGCATTACATAAAAAAGGGGATGAAGACACCAGCACTTAGACTAAGCCACAATCATTTGACTAGACAGAAACAGCTAACATCTGTAACATGTTAATGTTGTAAATGCATCATTTTCTTCAGCTTTCAAAGCTTTACAAAGTAGACTTAACCAATTTTTTCAATTTAATTACTGAGTTGATTGTTTTTGCCTAATAATCTGTACACAATATTTTATCATAAAACTACTGTAAAAAAATTAAAAAACCTTATTCTTTTTTCTTTGTTTGTTTAACTGGCGTTTAATTTCAGATATAAATTTAAGAAAGTTATACCGAAATAATGATGTCTAAGATGGGGTTAAATAAACCCCTATATATTTTAAACAATATGTTTGCCAGTGATAATCATAGTTTGATTTGAGATGTGAAAACTGATCAGTAAGAAGATTTATCAGCATATCTTCAGTCTTAGGGCTTGTCTCCATGGCAAGGGGTTTCAGTTGGTTTTACAGACGGTTTTTGGATTTGAAAACTATATATTAAGCTGCTCAGCTTCTTCTACTCTATAGCATGCTGTGAGTAGATCTAATAATATGCTGTGTGACAGGTTCTTTTTAAGTGATATCAGTATAAAAACAAATTCTACAAAAGATTAGAAATGATGAAATTTATTAATAGTGAAAGGGCGACCTTGGGTGTTAATCATGAATCATGGGGACCTTCAACAATTGTAATCTCTTGACAACGAGGAGTCTCTGCTGATTGTGAACCAGTCTGTGTGTTAAAGCTTAAGAGGGAGTTTTATAAAATAGGAAATGTAAGATTACTACCCTGTTTCCCTGAAAATAAGACAGTGCTTTATATTAATTTTTGCTCCTAAAGACGAGCTAAGACTTATTTTTAGGATATAAAAAAATATTTAGCTCTGCACATCCAAAAACCTTTTTTGAAAAAAAATTAGCATAGGTGCACACTGGCTTGGCAGTAACATACATACACATTCCAAATGCCAGCAGCACACTATCAACTAAAAAGACAACAAAGGCAAATAGGAATTTTTGAAAAATGCATTTCTGCTAAGAATATATGAAGATTTGGGGTTCTTAGTTCACAATTTATTATAAATTCCTTAGCAGAAATGCATTTTTCAAAAATTCCTTTGTGCCTTTGATGTTTTTTTAGTTAATAGTGTACTGCTGGCATTTGGAATGTGTATATATGTTACTGCCCGCCAGTTGCACCTATGCCCACTTATCTTCAAAAAAGGTTTTTGATGTGCAGAGCCAAATATTGTCTTTTTAGTCTGTATGAGGAGTGGCTGCCTCATTGGCTTTTTCGACTTTGCCCACCTTCATAGGTTTTTAAATCAGTGCAGTGTGTTCAGTAGCTGGTCCTTTCACTCCCTGAAGTATGGAAGTCTGAACAGGCTCCAAGAGAGATAACGTTTAGTGTTAGGACTCACCTGCATTGGGGTCCCCTTGATGAAATCAGGAGGTGAGCTTAAGCACTTTTGATCAAAATTGTGAACTAAGGACCCCAAATTTTCATATGTCCTTAGCAGAAATGCATTTTTCAAAAATTCCTATGTGCATTTGTTATTTTTAGGGGATATTTTATTTTTCCTTGAATATGTATTAATATATTGTAGTGATTTCATCACAAACATCAGCATAAACAGCCAAACTCTTAACTGCATAAAAAATGCACTATGTCTTATTTTCATGGGATGTCTTATTTTTGGGGAAACAGGGTATATGCTCTAACAGCACAAAATGTACTTATATGTATTTTTTCTATCTAGAAAAACCCTTAAAAAAAAAAACATGCCTATGATGAAAACCTGAATTTCAATTTTTGATGTTACTTTCCCTGTAAGTCAACCAGGTATAAGGATTCAGTAAAAGTGCAGGTTTTTAAATCAAATCCTTTGCAGGATAACTATGTCTTCAGTTCTTTGCTACATCTTAAATGGTTGATGTAGTGGCTAAAAAGTCCTTCAACGCTTTTACTGCGCCTTCATACAAACAATAAGACAAATACATCTGAAGGTTATACTTAATTTATTTTTAGCAGAAACAATTTTATTGTCAATGGCAGGTGCCAAAACATAAAACTAAACAGATCACATTCTCACCATAGTTTCACTCAGCGTCATCAAACAACATCTGTCCCCGTACAGAAACAAGGTTCACTTGCTACCCCAATTTTAACACTAAAATATGTAAAGGAATCATAGGCAAATGCCAGTAATTCTCTTTTGCAGTCCACCCAAAACCTGAAGCTTGGATTGAAAGCCACTGTAGACACTTATGTCCTCCATAGTAAGGCTATTCAGATTAAATAATTAGCTTGAACTGCAAGATAAATTTTAGTCCCATCACAGTTCATAAGGAAACAATTTTACTGCCAAGTATTCCATTACACTAAATGACTGATTAAGGCAGAGTTGATTGTAATAATAGGTATTGTGGTAGTTAAGCTACTAATTGATGATGAATGACTAGTCATTAGAATAACCCTTTGCATTGTCTCAGGTAGTGATGTAAGGCATGCTACCTAGTAATGAAGGCTTTAGAGTTTCTCATTGCCATCTTCCAGCATCTACCACACATTATGTATTTAGGATTTCCTTAGTTTTGACAGGACATCAGGAAGGGTCATTGCTGTTCTCTGTAGAGCAGGAAAGTAGGATGTTGTCGTTTGACTATCACGTTGAGACTATATTCATCACTATATGTTTTCAAGGTTTATGACTAAAGAATTATTGTTTTTTGAAGACTTGGTGAGTGCTACACTGGTGCTGTGCTTTGGATTTGTGTCAATTTTTAGTGTAACCTGAATTTCAGCAATATGATTTTGGTGTTTCCAAATCACATGATATTGAAACTTGTCAAACAAATCATGCCAACACTAAACTGGGAGATAGAGTTAGTGGTTTTTTTCGGGGTTTTTTCTTGTTAATTTATGGTTCAGCATAATCTATCATTGCTTCCAGTCTGATGTCGCTTCCAGTTAACGTAACTCCAAAGTTGCATTAACCAGAAGTAAGATCAGACTTGAAATAATAAAAACCTTAACACTAATGAAGGGTTTGGGTTAATGGCAGGGTTAGAGTAAAAATTCTGAATCAGGAGGTCAGATAAATCAGTGTGGGACTGAACATGGACCTATTTAAGCCATTCTAGTCTCGATTAACTATATCACTTCAGGATCATTGTAGCCATGCCTCAAGAATGTTATTTCGGTATTATTTTGCTTCTATTCACTGTTCTAGGTATGGAATATTATCATATTATGACCCATTGGGGATACTAGAATGGTAGAATTGAAGGCTATTGGTGTAAAATGTCAACATCCTCGTTCAATACAACCTTATGCAAATTGTATGTGTCTGTATGAATGTAAAAAAACTGCAGATGTCTTAGCACAGGAACATGCTTTCTCCTAAGCTTTTTAAATTATTAAATTGTGACCATACTCTCCATGGCTACAGACAACACAAAAAGTCTTGCGTAGTCTGATCCTGCAATTATGTATAACATTTTCCCATCTTGCCTCTTTTTCTGTCTGTAGAATAGCAAAAAAAGATAAGGATCAGATGGAAAAGAACAACACATGATTGCAGGATGAATCTTCTCGCAGGATTTGCCCATTGTCTGTGACCAGAGTCTCATAGGTCTATATATGTACTGTAGACAAAAACAATCATATGATTTAATTCTTAGCATATTGACGAAGTTGCTTCATGTTAAATGCTTTGGGAATAAGGATAAAGACTACATTTCATAATGGTTAACAGGAAGCAACATAAGGATGAACATTTGAAAGCTATATTTTCTGAACTATTTTTTATAATATGCTGTATTATGTTGCATTGTATTGCATAAGATGGCAATAATGATATTTTCAAACATTTTTTAGATATCTATTTTTTTATTTATATTTTCTATACTTTTAAAAATAAATTGATGGGTCTTTGTAAAAGTAACAATTATATTATTGTTAAACTGGTAAAAATTCCTTTTAAAAGAATTTATGTACTTCTTTCCACATAGCACTTTCTAAGTTCAAAATAATTTTTTAGTTAAAGTAAAAGTCACAATGGTTGACTTTTATTGATTTTAGTTTTTGAATCACACTGTTAAATTAACATTATAACAGCCCTATTTTTCACATCTGATGTGTCATTTTATGTGGAAATAACTTTTTAATGCTTTTACCCATCCATATAATTTTGTTTTAATTTTCTTTGTGCTTTATGTTATTAATGCAATTTCTCAGATTTTCAAGAAAATATGCAAACAGATTTTTTTTATGGACCAGTCAATTTTTGATTCGGCTTCATTTTACTAAATACAAACAGCTGCGCTATACTTTTTCTTGAAGTATCCACCACAGACCCATATAGAGGTGTCTCCTTGCCTTCCAATAGCTACACAACAAGAAATAGGTCCAATAACCATTTTTTTCTTAATCATTCTGTGCATATATGTGTATTACACCAAACTTCACCAATTGGCGATTATTATAAAAAAGAATAAAAAAGTGGTATACTTAAGATTTTAGTTGCGGGTCCTTTATGCTACTCAGCTTGCTCTGCTCATGCTACCCATATTGGGTAAAACGTAGCGCACAACTGTGTGACATTTTGGGAGATACCCCCTTTCTCAAGCATGTGTATAATCACTTAGTGTTGTCTTACTTACCTAAATTACATACAATAATTGAAAACATATTCAAATCAATCCATCTATCCATTTCTGCATGCTTAATAAAGAAACGTACGTAAGTTCAAATTTTCATTTAACCTTTTGGGACAAAGAGCCTCCAGAACAGAAGGCTTCACATTGCAGCAGCCTTTTCTTAACCTGTGCCTAATCCTTGCCATAGACTTCTTCTAAAACACACCGTCGTAATCCAGAGAGACCGTGTCCCTCTTGAACAAAATGTCTAGCAACTGATGTCTCCTAAAAGATTTTTTTAATCTATGGTATTTATACTTGGGTGCCAGTGTCAAGTTTAGTTTCATACTGGAGAATGGCAGATCTATGTTCATTTATTCTTACCTTCATGCTCCTACTTTTTTGGTAGATAGAGATTTTAACAGATTTATTTTTATGGACCAGTCCAGTTATGACGTGGCTTCATGTTAGCCATGAATCTTTCTAAAAAAAACTGCAGCCTTCATGTATTCAAAGCAGCATTTAGGAAGTTTGTTAGCCCTATAGATATTTCACAGGAATTAAAGTAAAGTAGAGGTGGAGTTTCAAAATATAACTTTTTTTCCCTATTATGAAATTTGACTCAATGACAGACCTCAGAATAGAATGAACACCTACTGGATTTCGGGGCCTCTTCTTTATTAGGATATGTTTTTAGGCACCATTTCAGGTTTGCAGACAAATCTAAGGTGCTAAAACTTAATAAATATCCCTAAAAAGAACTTTTTGGAAACTAAAGCCCTTAAGGAATATATCCAGGGTTGTTGTGAGTATATTGACCTCACAGGCACTCCACAAATTTTTTCAGCATTGGGCTGTGAAAATTAAAAACTTATTTTTTATCAATGATATGTAGCTGTAGGTAAAATGTTTTCATTTCCACTTTGTCTCAAAAAAATTATTACACAATTAATTGTTAGTATGGCAATGCCCCATATGTGGCTGTAAACCATATTTGACACGTGACAGGGAGTAAAAGGAGTGCTATTTGGCTTTTGGAATACAGATTTTGTGGGTACCATGTTATGTTTGTAAAGGCCCCAAAGTACCAATACTGGTGAAACCTTCCAGAAGTCAAACCATTTTGGAAACAATCCCCCTCGGTAAATTCATCTTGGGTATATTGTGTAGTTTAGGCCCACAGATATTTCACAGTTTTTAGCATTGGACTGTGAAAATGCAAAAAAACCAAGCAATTCTGCCATTGTTTCTAATGATAAATTTTTACAACATTCACGGTGCGGTATGAATGACATGATAACTTTAATATGCGGGTCGGTACAATTACAATATCAATTTCATATGGTTTTTTATGTAAACTACTTTTAAATAATAGAAATGATTTGATAAAAAATTGTGTTTTTATATCATTATATTCTGAGAGCTATAACTTTTTCATTGTTCTCTATATGAAGCTGTGTAGGGTTGTGTTTTTTGCAGGATTTTGGGAAGCACATGACTTTTTAAAAACATTTTTTTGGAGACAGAATGAAAAAAAATACAGCAGTTCTGTATTTTCACACAGACACACAAGTAACCGTAAGTTTTTGTGCTTTGATTTCACACACCTCTTATGGTTGGTATCATATTGATTATATAGTTTAGTAACCTTGCTCTTTTTTATTATATATTTTGCACTGCTTTGATTGGTGGTATATTTAGTTCCCTTTTGTAGTTTTATCTTTTAGAGTATCCGTTAAAGGCTATGTTTTAGCAATGGTTTTCTAATACCTTTTTATGATGAGTTGTCTTGTATTGGAGCTATTTGTGCTGAATCTTTATTGGAAGAAGGAGACTTTTTTAATTTCAAGACTTGCCTTATAGCATTTTTTAGATGCAAAAATGTTCAGATTTACAGTTGAAACCAGAAGTTTACATACACTTTGAAACCAGAAGTTTACACACGATATAAAAAGACATATATGCAGGTTTTTCTCACTATCTGATATGAAATCAGAATAAACCTTACCTGTTTTAGGTCAATTAGGATTATCAAATTATTTATATTTGTCAAATACCAGAATAATGAGAGAGATTTTTTTAAGGCTATTTTATTACTTTCTGAAAAGTCAAAAGCTTACATATATTTCATTAGTATTTGGTAGCATTGCCCATAAACTGTATGACTTTTGTCAAACATTTTGGATATCCTTCCACAAGCTTCTCACAATAATTGGTAGGCCCATTCCTCCTGACAGAACTGATATAACTGAGCCATGTTTGTAGGTCACCTTGCTCGCACCTGTCTTTTCAGCTTTGCCCATAAATTTTCAATCGGATTGAGATCATGGCTTTGTGATGGCCACTCCAAAACATTGAATTGGTTATCCTTAAAGGGGTTTTATCATTTGAACTGTTTGTGCTCTTCAGCTAATACTATGATATTGAGTTTGAAATCCAGGGGCGTGTCTCTCCTCTCAGCAGGCGTGTCTCTCCTCTCGGAAGGCGTGTCTCTCCTTTCAAGAGGCGTGTCTCTCCTCAAGAGGCGTGTATCTCCTCCCAGGAGGCGTGTCTCTCCTCACTGAAGAACTGTGACATCATCATTTTGAATGAAGCAGGGGATGCCGAAGCTTGTCTGGATATAACAGCTCTGTAGCCTACTGCATGCTTCTTATGTCTGCAGCCTTAAGGCTCCACAAGCTCCTTGCTCTGCTATAACCAGTTATACACTCAGCCTGAACTGAGGAAACACTTGTGAGATATGCACATTGCCCTCCCTCTTCCCCCTCTGTTACCAGACAGGAGACTGTATGACTGATGCACACTGCCACTTCCCCTGTTATGAGGCAGGAATGTGTTATATGTGTTATATGGAGAGAACAGAGGATGTAACACTGTGTTATAAGAGGGGATCTATGAGTTACACAGTCAGTAATTAGTCAGATCATTCGCCTTAGAGCTTGGAGAGGAGTATTGAGGCTGCGGCCCTTGGTTTCACTATTGATTTTAACAGCTCAGAGGGGAGTAAACACAGAGTGTGCAGTCAGCCAATCAAAGTGCAGGGGGGCGTGTCTGGGGCGTTTAATGTCTCGGGACGTATCCCAACAGACTGAATGAAATGCCAGCCAGCCAATCATAGTGCAGGGCGCGTGTCTAGAGGGCGGGATCCAGCAAGGGGTTGTGTCCCGACCAGCAGAAATAGAACACAGATGCATAGAAAAGCTCATATCTGCTAAATCAAGTGATTGAGGTAATGCAACCCAATTACAAAAGTGCTTATTTTTACTATTCCCATAATCTGAGACATGATCTTTGTAGCGATACAACCCCTTTAAGCCACTTTGTAACCAGTCTGGCAATATGCTTTGGGTCATTGTCCATTTGGAACACCTATTTCCTCCTAAGCTTTAACTTCCTGGCTGCTGTCTTAAGATGTTGCTTCAGTATTCCCACATGATTTTCATTCCTCATGATGTCATCTATTTTGTGATGTGCACCAGTCCCTCCTGAAACAAAACAACCCCACAACATGATGCTGCCACCCTGTGTTTCACAGTTAGGATAGTGTTCTTAGGCTTCCAAGCTTCTCCCTTTTTCCTCCAAATGTAACAATGGTCATTGTGGCCAAAAAGTTAAATTTTAGTTTTGTCAGACCACAGGACCTCTCGAAAAATGGGGGTGTTTGTTCCTGTTTGCATTTGCAGATGTTAATCTGGCTTTTATATGTTTCTTTTGGAGTATTGGCTTCTTCCTGGCAGAGTGCCTGTCACGGTCCTGGACGTAGAAGGTGGATCCACTGGAACACCGCAAGCGATGGTGTAAACCACGCCAGGAATCAGAATCTAAGTAGGTCCCGGTTTTCACCAGAGCCCGCCACAAAGCGGGATGGACTTGCTGCGGCGGGAGTCTACCAGGCCGTTACCTCTGACGTGACTTGCTTGCGGTGGCAGCCAAGGTATAGCGTGGTCCAGAATCGTCAGGCAGGCTCGTAGTCGGGGACAGGCAGAAGGTCAGGACAGGCGGCTCAGGTTCGTGGTCGTGGACAGGCAGTAGGTCAGGGCAGGCGGCAAGGTGCGTGGTCGGGAAACGGAAGCTAATGGTACGGTACACGGTAAGTCAGAACAAGGCTTGGAACGCTTTCTCTATAGGCTGAAATGGCACTAAAGACCCGTCAACAGCCCCAGGAAGGGGCAGGCTTAAATAAGGGCAGTGACCGGCAATAGCCAATACCGGTGCACTGGCCCTTTAAATCTCACAGAGGCGGCGCGCGCGTGCCTTAGAGATCGGGAACACGCGCGCCGGGAGGCTGAGGCAGCAACAGGAGCGCGGCCGGGTAAGTAGAGGGGAGCTTGGCCGGGCGGGTGAGTGCGCCCACCGCCCGACATGCGGGCGGCAGTGCCGCTCGTGCGGTGACCACGGGTGTGCCACGGGCTCACCCGTGACAGTGCCCTTTCAGCACAAGTTGATACAGCACTTGTTTCACTGTTGATTATGACACAATATTACCAGCTTCCACCAGCATCTTCACAAGATCTTTTGCTTTTGTTCTTGGGTTGATATGCACATGTTGGACACAAGCATGTTCATCTCTGAGACACAGAATCTGTCTCCTTCCTGAGCGGTATGATGGCTGAACATTCCCATCTTGTTTGTACTTGTGTATAATTAGTTTGTAGAGATGAACAAAGCACCTTCAGGTATCTGGAAACTGCACCCAATAATGATCCAGACTTGTTCAAATCCACAATTCTCTTTATTATATCTTGGCTGATTTCTTTAGACTTTACCATGCTGTTAAACACAGAAGCAGTGTGTTTCTGGTGTGGGTTAACATACATCCACAGGCATGTTTCTAATTAACTCAAATTTTGCCAATAAACCAGAAGCTTCCAACGACATGACACCATCATATGGGCTGTCCCCAATTGTTTAAAGGCATAGTAATCCTAATGTATGTAAACTTTTGACTTTGCTGAAAGTAATAGAAATGCCTTAAACATTATCTCTCTCTCTCATTATTCTGGCATTTGGCAAATATAAATAATTTTGGTAATCCTAATTGATCTAAAACGGGTAAGGTTTATTCTGATTTCATGTCAGATAGTGAGAAAAACATGCATATGTGTCTTTTTATATAATGTATGTAATCTGGTTTCAACTGTATATTTTGTTTTACTTTAAAGGTTAAAAAGCCAGAGCTAAAGGTTCAAGTTTCACTTCCCTCATATGTTTCCCAATATTCAGAGCCAGGAACCAGAAATTAAGACCATAAATTGAAAAGAGAAAAAAAAGATTTATGTCCACTAAAACACCCCAGTTCTTTCCAGTGATACAGATACCTCAAGATTACTTAGTTCAGCTCAACCCTAAGAGGGTTTTTGACTCGAGTTGTTGGACTTCAGATTAATTTTCCCTTGGTAGATGAAGGCTGCTTCTTTTGACCCACTAATTTTGCTAGCTTTTTCTGCTGCTTCTGTCATCTCTACAGCCTTCCTGGCCAATCCGCTTCACATGAACTTTTCTAGATAGCACTTTCTCTATATTCATGAAAAAAAGAAAAACAGAAGCCAAGCCATTTGGTTCCTTAGACTGCTCTGGGTCACCCTATGGAGACACAAGCATCACCAAACGGGCAAATATGTGAGTCAAAAATAAAGATCTCCTAGGGAATCTTAAGATCCCCATGCAGAAAGACTTACATCATGTTTTCAGCATGCTTCAATAGGAAATGATTTTCACACTATCCACATTGAGAATAAAGGGCCACATGATTAAAACTGTTTAGGTCTAAAACTCACTTTTTGCCCATAGTAACCTATGGGCAAAAAAGTGAGTTTAAGGCCTAAACAAGTTCATACATGTGGCCAAAAATGTCAGATCTACCGTAATTAATGTAACTTACATTATGATCTGATAAATATTGCTTGTTCAATGGAGGAAGCTATGGAAGCTCTTAAACTGAAGCTGGCAAATGTAAAATACAGATTCAAGCACAAAAACATAAACCTTTGAGATATACACAAATATCTTAGAACTAAATGGCTTTAGGAATTTTTAATAGACTCTTTCCCAGAGCTGCATAATGGGCCCTTGTGATTGATTGATTTTTTTCATGTGAAAGAAAAAATAATGGAGGTCACCACCTACAGTGCCTGATCACTTTTAGTATGTACCATGTTTTGTGGACTTAGCAAGCGATAAGTCCAGTACCAAATTGCTAAGAGAGTATGGCATTCAGTTCAAATGGAGTTCCTTGTAAACATTGTTGTACTCTAAAAATTGATCTAAGTTTGTTGCACAATTCACTGGGTAAGTCTTTGTTTTCTGGGAAAAACAAAAAACAAAAACTGTGTTCAAGGGGAATTAGGTTCATCACTATCCCTTTCCAAAGAATGGACCATGGTCTTATTTTGGAAAACATATTTTACATAAGCTTAATATTTTCCTTCACAAGGCCTCTTGGAAACAATAGGATAAAACATTTGTTTGCATTATAACTTGACTTTCATTTCTCGTCTTTATGATTCAGTTTAAGTAGTTATTCCTTCCCATCACATTATATCCAGCAGAGAGCCGGACACAGGAAACAGATAGGTTGCTGGACATGTGTTGCTCTCTATATAAATTTCTATTGGGTTATGAATACATACTGGGCTGTATTTGATACTCAAATAGAACAACTCAGAAAGCAACTTTGAGCTGGCCACAGCCCAGATATATCATGATGTGAATACGCTGTTAACTTTTCAAAGATCTTAAGTATTAAGTAATCCTGACTTGTTATATCCAGGTGTATTTACCACCTAATCTTTACTGACGACTGTTTAGTTGACTTTACACCTAATCCCCCCTTCCCACTAAGAAGCTTATCTGTGAGTTAAAAGTAAATTGCATGTTATGGTTCTTGTATTTTTCTTTCCTTTTTGTAGTACTGCAAGGTAGTATATTATTGTACAGCTGTATGTAACATGAGTCTACATGCCAGTAATTATTCTCTCTTTATTTTATGACTGGTCTGTTCATTTTTTAATGCTGAAATGGGCGTAGAAACAGGCCATATTTTTTGTCATTGGTTTTCAACAATATATTAATCAATGTAAAAGGCTTAAACTAACCTTATAAAACTTCCATGGCTTACAGTATTTCACAAAATTGAGTACACCCCTCACATTTTTGTAAGTATTGTATTATATGTTTTCAAGGGAAAATGTTGAAGATATGAACTTTGATAAAATGTAAAGTAGTCAGTGTTTTAACAGTGTAAATTTGGTGTGCCCTCAAAATAACGCAACACATAGCCATCAATGTCTAAACCACTGGCAACAAAAGTGAGTACACCCCTAATTGAAAATGAACAAAATGTGCCCAATTTGCCATTTTCTCTCCACAGTGTCATGTGACTTTAACATATAATACAATACTTACAAAAAAGGTGAGTTTAAGGTGTTACAAGGTCTTGTGTGTGAATGGGGAGCAGGTGTGTTAATTCATGTTACCGCTTTCACTTTCTCTCATACTGGTTATTGGTTATTGGAAGCTCAACATGGCAAAGAACTGTCTGAGGATCTGAAAAAAAGAATATTTTCTCTACAAAAACATGTCCTAGGCTATAGGAAGATTGCCAACACCCTGAAACTGAGCTGCAGCACAGTGGCCAAGACCATACAGCGATTAAATAAGACAGGTTCCACTCAGAACAGGACTCGCCATGGTCGACAATAGTAACTGAGTGCACATGCTTAGCGTCATATCCACAGATTGCTTTTCAAAATAGACATATGAGTGCTGCCAGCATTGCTGCAGAGGTTACAGTGGTGGGTGGTCAGCCTGTCAGTGCTCAGACCATATGCTGCACATTGCATCAAATTGGCCTGCATGGCTATTATCCCAGAAGGAAGTCTATTCTAAAGATGATGCACAAAAAAGCCCACAGTTTGCTGAAGACAATCAGACTAAAACATGGATTACTGGACCCATGTTCTGTGGTCTGATGAGGCCAAGATAAACTTATTTGGTTCAGATGGTGTGAAGTGTGTGTTGCAGCAACCAGGTGAGGTGTACCAAGACAAGTGTGTCTTGTCTACAGTCAAGCATGGTGGTGGTAGTGTCATGGTTTGGGGCGGTATGACTGCTGATGGCTGTGGGAAGCTACAATTTATTGAGGGAACCATGAATGCCAACATATACTGTGACATACTGAAGCAGAGCATGATCCCTTCCCCCAGAAAATGGGCCACAGGGCCGTATTCCCACATGATAAAGATCCCCAAACACACCCCCAAGACAACCACTGCTTTTCTAAAGAAATTGAGGGTAAAGGTGTTATGAAGCATTTGTAGGGCATTTTCAAATGGAAGCTCTATGATGTCATCATGGAGGAGTGGAAGAGGATTCCAGTGGCAACCTATGAAGGCAGTGTTAGAAAATAATGGTGGCCACACAAAATATTGACACTTTGGGCACAATTTGTCCATTTTTTCTTAGAAGTGAAGTACCTTTTGTCACCAGCAGTTTAGACATTGATGGAATGTGCAAAGAAAAGACATTCTAAAGAATAAACCTAATAGGGAGGATAGTAAAACTCATGTAAATTCAAATATTTATTTTTCAACAACATATATGCCTCAATTTAAACAAATTAACTCTATAGTAAGAAAACATTTTCCATTATTGTACACATCTCAGGACTTAAATTTGTGTTGAGAAGAGCTCCCACCTTAGGCATACATTTGTCTCCTAGCATCTCTGAAAGTAGCACATGAAAAATAACGGTTCACATCTTTTTCTAATGAAAATAATTTTCAAATTCGAACGTTCATTAATTTAAGTACAAAATACGTAATTTACCTGATAAATTGGAATCTTTGCAAGATTCAATACGTAGGATGCACATCTTGTGCTTTAAAAGTTTGCATACGTCGACACCTGTCAGATGCTATCCGTCCAGAAGCTGTCATAACATCGGTAGTATCACAGCACTTCATGGAGAAATATACTGGGGATATGAGCGGTTTCTCGTTTATAGGAACACAGAAAGTTAGTAAGTCTAAAAGAGGGAGGACCACTATAAAAATAATTGCACAGAAAGGCAAAATGGATATATGAATCAGAAATGAGAGCCCCACAGGCCTGAACATGTGGCAAGACTTTTTATTTATCATTATTAATAATTAGATTTATAATTCTAGCAGTTTGCATGCTCACTTACGTGTGATGAATTTTCAGATAGGCTTTTTGCTAATTTTGTATGTTTATGAGGTATTTAAACATAAGTTTAGACACTGGATCTTTTGCCCTCCTTCTTTGTATGGAGGGGACTGACCACGTGAGGCTCAGGATTTCCATATTAAGCTACACCATACACCTGGCCAATAGCTACAACTCTTTTTTCCAAAACGTGTCAGCATTCTGACCCCGCAATGCACATAAGGCAACATGCATGATTTTTGGTACCCAGGCACCATTTTTTTGCCCTCATTAGTAGCATAAAATGTGCCTGAATCTATGAACCTGCTCTACTGCAGGTCTTAGATTCAGTGCTTTCTAGCTACAAAGCGACACTTATGGCTCAGGTAAACCACTTTTAAAGTGCTCTAACTGTTTCAGCAGTAATGCGCCTGGATTTGCAATACTAAAGTTTAAATGGAAGCTGGGGTACTTTGTGTGCCCCCCTGCACGACCCCCCGAAAATCAGGCACATTGAAAGTGACGGGGGTGCTCTGAAGCCCCTTTGTGTTAGTGATTATTTCGACAAATTTAAAAATCGGCACGGTTTTTATTTTTGGATCGGAATTTTTTTCGATCACGCGAAAAATTTAGGTGAAATCTCCCATAATCTTTAATTCGCGCCATTTTCGGCGTTTCCCTGTCATTTTGGCACCCAGCAAATGAGATTACAGAAAGAGAGGGTGACTGGGTTGCGAGTCATGACGGGGATGTGTATGGTTTTGTTTGGCTGGAAAAACACTGACCTCGTTTTACATAAAAACACCCCTTTCCCTGTTCAGCTCATGTGTGTCTGGTTATAAAGCGGGAAGTGTGCTGGGCTCTTCAATACAGCTCAGCGAATCATTCCCTTTTTTTTTACACAGACAACTAGGTTTTTAGCTGAAAAATTAAAATAGGTAGATTAGAGAATTTCGTTTTTGTTCTTAGGTGAAAATTTTTAAAGAAGCATCAGCGCTGAAAACATCCGCGGGGGGGGGGGGGGGGGGCGAACACAGACAGACGGCTGGCAGGCTTTTAAAGGAGAGGGATTTTGTCCCGCCAGACTCTGCTTTAAACCTCTTGAAAGGGTTTTTTTAAAAAACATTTTTGGCCATTTTTTGAGAAATATTAGCTTGTATTTTGTGGGGCCCTGTACTTATATTAGGAAAAGATTTTTTCTAGTAACTGAGGTGTATTGAAGGGCAAAACTCCCTTTTTTTATCTGTACCGATTTAATTGTTTTTTTTTTTCCTTTGGCGCAGTCATTTTGTTCAAAGCCCAACTTTGTATTACAATAGGATACAGAACTTTTTTAGTCACACAGGTGTTTTTATGGGTCAAAACCAGTTTTTTATCTGTACAAAATTTTAATAGGTTTTGTTCACTTTGGCGCGGGCCATTTTTTTAAAAGACCCACTTGTAGGGATTTACCATACAAAAATTTTGCTAGAATTGGTGTTGTATTTCGGGTTCAAAAACCCCCTATTAGCAGTACAAAATTTTAAATTTAGGTTTTTCATTTTGGCGCGCTCGTTTTTTCAACCCCCACAGACTTACAATGGATACAGAACTTTTTGTCACCGCGGTGTATTTAAGGTGCAAAAACACCTATTATTATTATCAGTACACAATTTAATTCTTTTTTTTCACTTTGGCGCCCCCGTTTTTTTAAAAAGCCCTATCTTGTACTTTATTACCATAAAAAAATTTCAGTAATTGGGTTGTATTCATAGGTGCAAAAACCACCTATTTATTATCAGTACCAATTTTAATTACGTTTTTTTTCACTTTGGCGCGCTTTTTGTTAAAGCCCACTTTGTACTTACAATGGGATACAGAACTTTTTCTAGTCCCCGCAGGTGTATTTCATAGGTCAAAAACCACCTTTTATAATCGTACAAAATTTATTTATGTGTGTTTCACTTTGGCGCAGCCCAGTTTTGTTAAAGACCCTCTTGTACTTAATTACCATAAGAATTTTTGTGAAATTTGGGGTTTTGTATTTCTGGTGAAAAAAAACCCCTTTATTATCAGTACTCAATTTTTTAGTGTTTTTCCTTGCGCCCCCAGTTTTGTTGAAAGCCCCATCTTTACTTATTTTACCATACAGAAATTGCTGAAATTTGCGGTGTATTTCATAGGTGAAAACCCACCTTTTATTATATTTTACACATTCAAATGGGTTTGTTTTTTTTATTTGGTGCGGCCCATTTTTTTAAATAGAGCCCCCTTGCTTTAATTGAATACAAAAATTTTTGTAGTTACTTTGGTGTATTTCTTTTGTGCAAAAAACCCCCCGTTTGATACCGTATAACTTTTAAATGCTGTATTGCCGTGGTGCAGCCCTAGTTTTTTTAAAATCCCACGTTTTAGCAATTCGATAGAAAAATTTTCTAGCAAGTTCTCGTTTTCATTGTGCAATAAGCAATTTCTCACCTAATTTTTAAATGTTTTTTTGCGCTCATTGAATCTCAGTTTGGCGCAGATAGCGCACTTGTATATAGTTTGTTGAAAACTATCAATTCCTTGCTACTGGGCATTTTGAAACCCGGGGGATGAAGGAAGAACACTTTTTGTTTTGTCTTCGGTTTTTCCCACCAACCGCATTTCAAGGTATTCGCAAAAAAACCTTTCAATTTCAAATCCTAGTTGGCTGTGGGAAAAATTAGATGGTTTTAAAATAGCTGTGTTTGCCGTCTTTTAAAAAAGGGGATTGTCAAAAATTTTTCCATACTTTCTTAAATTTTTATCTTTCTAAAAAGGGAGGAAATGAGGGGGTAAGCGAGCAAAAAGGGGTGTAGGACATGGGGGTTTAGGGTCAAAGAAGGTGCTCCTTCCAGTGGGGCGACAAAACAGCCACGGTTCGTCGGTTGAGGCCCGTCGGCCGTCATCGCGGGGTCGGGGCCCCTGTGAATTCAGTAACGAACCTGCCAAATTGTTCTTCATGGTTAATGAACCCTGACCCAACGTTTACCTCCTTGTCCTCCAGTCAGGGCCCAAAAAAAGTTGTCATCAGCATCATCAGCATTTTCCCAACATGAAGCGAAGGGCCCAAATCCCAAATCGTGACCCCCAGGGGGATAACCCTTTTTCTGAAGCCTTTTTGTGACAAATGCGGTTGGGTCAGAAGGCAGTTAAAAGATCAAGAGGCAAAGAGGATTTTTTGTTGCTCTGACCCCATTCTGATGCCATCAGGGGAGGAGGGAACGTCAAGGAAAAAAACCCCCGGGTGGCCGGCAATGTTTGCAGTGCCTTTCTTGTAGCCTGCAGCCCCGGATGCAAAATGTCAGGACGCCAAAGCACCGTGTTGAGTGGATGAGATGACATTGCGGACCACGTGGTTTTTTCAGCAGAATTTGCTTGCGGCGCTTCATCCTGACGAGGAAGAAGACAAGGGGGGGTTTGTCAATACAGGTCCCCCTAAAAAAGGGAAGGGGCGGTCGCGAAGTCCATGATAAAATTCCGCCAGTCACGATCAGCGGAAACACTGCTCCTGCTTACGCCGTCAAAAAGGGTCCGGACCTCCAGCCGGGGCCCCTTTTTTCGAGAAAGCCTCGATTCCCCAGCGATGTCAAGCCGTTTTTGCCGAAAACGCACAGTAGAGGCAAGAATCTTAGTGTTTAAACCACCACCAAATGTTAGTCACTCAGCGAACGCATTGTTGAAATGGGGGGAAACCTTGGCCAAAAAAGGCCACACAGATACCGGGCTTCCAACCCTTCACATCCTCCTGTCTCTCCCTCCCCCTCCTCCCACGCCCAACGTTCCTCAGCTCCCCATGTCTCTCAGATAAATCAGGGTCACCTCCGCTTCAGCCTCCACCGTGCCTGAGTCCCAAAAGCCCCACCAAAGCCCCATCCTCCCTTTTCCCCTTCCCAGTTTGACGACCTGACGCCGCGCGGCCATTTGCGCCGCCTTTGTTTTCCCGGGTTTTGGACATAAAAACACTTTAACCATAACCCCATCCCAAACCCAAAAGCCGGAATTCGGTTTGCCGGTTTTTGGGCCCTTGGAAAGTTCCTTTTCCTTTTCTGGTGGACACGGGGGTTTTCCCCCACTTGGCCCTTCCCTGCCCCAAACCCTGATGCCGACGGGCATTTCTTTCCCGAAAACCCGTCCCGCCCTGGCCAGCCAGTTCTCTAATTTTCAAGAGCGTTGTCTGCATCGTGTCTGGAAAAGTCCATTGCCCACCGACACATGGATAGTAAGCAAAAAAAAAGGCGCTATATCTCTGTGATAGTCTGAGTGGCTGGGTTGAATCTCGGTGGGAGGGTGGCTTCGGGCTCGGCGCTGCTCTTCAAAACCGCAGGGATGGGCGGGGTTCTTTCCCCAAAAGACCCTCTGAGCCCTACCACAACCAAAATTTCCCACTCAGCAACAGGATAAGGCGGAGGGCTTGCAAAAGCGTCCACCCCCAATGGGGGGTTGGGGCCATCACTAGATGAATTGCGGGGGCCATTTTGGGGGGCTTAGGGAAATGCCCTATACACATGTTGCATCGCAGAAACCCAGACCCCACCTACATGCCCCCTTTCGGTGAGGGGATATACCAGTCTCACACCCCGCGGGGAGGTTCCGGCGTGTCTTGGTCGGTGGCGGGGTTCACACGGTGGGTGACGCGGATACTCGACCTTCTGTGTCGGCCGTGGATGTGGTGGGCCCCCCTGCTGCCCTGACCTCCCCGGTTTCCCCTTTTGGGCCCAGGTCGCTCGTACCCCAGGGACAGAATAGCCCTCCTGGGCCTAAAGCCCCGAACTCTTTCACTTGGGGCGGCAGCCTCTTCCCCCGGAGAATGCCAGAGTATTCCTTCCTCTCCCCCTAATCTACACACCCAGACACTTGTAATATCCAGGGCGACTCTACTTCCCCCTGAAGACCCCCCAAAACCTTGGACTCCACCCTGAACTAAAGGCGCTCCTCTCTCTTCGCCTTCCAAATTGATATCAAAATACCCCCGAGAGATGAGGAAAGGTGGAGGGAGAACTGAGCCCAGTCCAGATGAATGTGACAGACTCCAGACCAAGTGACCAGTAGAGAAACTCAAGAATAAACAACGCTCTTCTCCCCAAATCCCCGGGCCACGGTTCGGAGCCCCACTTCGTAAAATTAAACTTTAAACCCCAGAAAAACGATCTTGAAAATCGAAAATCGGGAACAAGTAGGATAAAAAAGGTCTTCCGGAGTCCGTGAAAACTGGGGGTTAACCCCCAACTTACAAAAATTTCAACCCATCCTTGGAAGGCCAGAGGGAACATTTATGGGTTTTGATAGACCCCACGGGGCGCCCGACTAGAGCATGATGCAACTCCCCCAAGGACGTGATATGTCGGGTTCACCATTACAACCTCAAAGAAGAAGTCATGGGGAAAGGCCCGATGTTACAGCAGATTGAACAGGGCAGGCACAAGCTAGGCTTTTTCCCCGGGTCTTTCAACGTACTCTTCAATAGCTCTGGGGCTTAGACCATTTTTGTCTGTCCTTCAATCCAGGAATATCCCTAAGTGGGGATTTCCCTTCTCCCCCCAAATAAAAATCAGGACAGGCCCTCATCTTGCGGTCTCCGGGCGATTTGCCCCCCTTACTGTGCCCCTTGGGGCTCCCCAAAAAGTTGCTTACCGGGCTGGCCACGGCATATCTGTAGACCAGTCCCCCTAGTCTACCCCCAAGGACGCTAAAACCAAAGACCCCCACCGACCCCTCCCAAAGTCTCAGAGAGTCCGCCGGCGTCAAGGGAGCCCTGAGATTCAACCATCCAGGATGAAATCAAACCGTTGACATGGAGAGTTTCGGTTAAAACACGGAATTCAGGACTGAGCTCATGGCGTTGTCTTTTGGTGAGAACATTTCTGCAATGGAACACACATGCAGGTTCTCTACTAATATTGGCTATTGTTAGACCTCGTCTATCATCTTGGTTCTCTGAATACTGATATCAATTGTCGAGTGTATTATGACTAGAATAGATATGCTTATAGTGCCTTTGAGGTGCTGCCCTGGTGCAGGTCGAGGTACTCCCCCACCACCATTTCCCCCCCCTCTTCCCTTCTCCCCGCCCCTTTTTTTTTTCCTTTCTCCCTCTCTTATTCCCTTTTGTTAAGTCTTTAAATTTCTCTCCCTTTCCTTCCCTAAACAAGACCTCGACCTGGGCTAGGCGCGGTCACTTTTTCCTTTCTTTTTTCTTATGAAGGACGATGTCCCGGGAGGAGTGTGCGTTGCGGAAATTTGGGGAAAATTTCCCCCTCCTTTATTTTTTTTTCCTCTTTTGATCCGTTACCCCCCTACTTTTACCCCCTTCTATATGGGATGTCTAGCACTACAGGTTTCAGAATTTTTATGGTTTTCCTCCGGTTATTAGGCCTTTGTTTATTGAAAAACATTTTATGGGTTTTTAGATATAAATTTTTTGCTCAGACGGGGTCAGCGGGCATATATTGTTTATCTGGGGGTTTGTATTTTAACCCATTTGTCCTACTTTAAATGTGGATAAAATTAATTAACTTTTCCTTTAAAGTTAAGGGGTTCAATTCCCCCCAAAAACGCTCACAAATTCTGTCCACCTTTATAAACAAAAGTCCCAGATGTCTGTATCCAAGAGACACTCTCCTCTCTCCCACATTTTCAAACCCACCCAACCGATACTTCCCTGCCTGGGGCCATAACAGTAGTTCATTGCGAAAGTAAAAAAGGGGTTTCCTCTTCTTTATAAACCTTGCCGATCACAATTTTGACACATTCAAAAATGATGCGGAGGGGACATTTATCAAATTCACACTACAGGGGCCAAATTAACGGAGCTTAGTTTTTGCCCCAAAACGGGGGCAACTTTCCCTTTTTACAAAAAACTCTAGATAACCCTTTCCCTTTTTTGCTCAGGGGGCAATTTTCTTTTTGGAGATTAAAAATTTCACCCACTCGACAATGATACTTCCCAGGTCACTCAGCCTGTCTTTTCTACCTTAACAAAGTAAAAAAGCTGCTGCACGAATGCAGTTATGGTGATGGCACTTCTGCATGCCAAACCGTGACTATACCTTTTTATTCCTCCCCATAATTCCTTTTCCAGGATCGCTCATCTTTCCACGCACTCTCTCCTAGTTCGTGGTGTCGGCTTCAAGGTCACATAATACATTCTGCCATGGCCGGTTTACTGCGACCTTGCTCTACCCTGTACAGCGGGCGAAATTTTTAGTGGAATTGAATATCGCTTTGTCCGACCCTTAGCTTATTGGTTTTTCAGAAAGCAACGCGAATTCACCCAAACTCATGTAGGGGCAACCCTCTCCGAACCCCGTGGGAAGGTTAAAAGGTTTTATGAGAGGAATTCTTTAAACCGGTTCGGCCCAAAGAAAGCAGCCCCCTTCAAGCTTCAATCCCCTTTTGCAAGTGCACACAGGGAAAAGAACACAATCCGGGGGTGGGTCTATTACGAACTTTTAATCTCATAAGACATGAAGTTCTTCAGTGTGGAATAGGGATAAATGATACCCCCAATTTTGCTCCAGTCTTTTTCATATGGGCAAAAAACCGGCAGATTCCCGGCCGGGCACTTAGGGGATAGGAGAGGTATTATTTTTTTTCCTAAACAAAGGATAGGGGGGAATCGCCATCTAACGGAAGATATTTTGCGTTTTTCACACATATTCTACTTATATAAATTGTCGGGCCCCACAAATAACCCAGCGCCTTTCAATCTTATTGGCAAAAACGGCCCCCCGCGTCTTCGGAAAAATCTCTCGCCTCCTTGGAAGCCCTTTAAAAATAAGGGGCTGTGTGCCATAGGGCTCGGCCACCGGGGAAAAGCCCCCTCCCCGATGGATACATTCCCGTTCACAAAAAATTTTAAAAAGGAACTTTCCAAACCCTTTTACAGCCTTTAATGCCGTCTCTCTGGAATCCCCGTTTGCGCTGGTTCCTCGAGCCACTTTTTTGTAAATTCCCAAAGCCCGACAAAGACCCTTTACAATGTCAAATTATCTCCCTATCCCTGAAAACACGGACGCTAAAATCTATGCTAAAATTCTTGCCACCGGATTAACCCGCTTGATTCCCTTTTTTCATTTTGGACCAGGTTGGCTTATCCCTTCCGGGGGCGAGAAAACACCCCTTTTTAATTTTTTCTGTTACAACATTATTCCCCCAAGATACCCAGCCTTTTCCTACATTAATGCCGAAAAGGCTTTTGATCGGGTAGCTGGCCTTCCTTAAGGGGACCCTGGAATCCATGGTTTGGCCCAAAAGATGTGCACAAAGATTAGGCCTTTATTGTACCCCAAGCTCAAATACGTATTAAAGGCCTATTTGGCTCCTTTGACTATCGTAAGGCACCAGGCAGGGATGTTGCTCCCCCCACCTTTATGTTCTGTAATGGAGCACTTTATGCAGGCCATACGTGGGGACCCTCAAATTTGGGGATCCGGGGAGGTGGTTTCCAAAATTTTAAAAATTCCGCAATTTCGGAGATTATTACTTTACCTCACGGATCCGACTGAGTCCCTCCCAGCTGTGCTAAGGGGTTTTGAGGAGTATGGTGTTCACAGTAATCACAAAATCAATTTATCCAAAAGCTCAGTCCTACCCTTTAATATCCCTTTAGGGCTCTTGTCTCAAATTGAACCCCATTTTCCCTTCCCGTGGGAAACCATCCTTTTGGTAATTGGGGGGCCAAGCCCTTCTGCTCCACAAGACATTTGACTGAATTTATCCCAATGCTTTCCCGGAAAAACAGGTCTCTTTAATGGGACAAAGGGGCTTTTCGGGACGGAGCATAACATCCCTTAAAAATGAATGCCCCTTTGGCTTTTATTTTTTTTCCAGGGAATCCTATTTGTTACCGAAGTCTTTCTTCAAAACTTGAACGGGGCCCCTCTCAGTTTGTCTGGGGACAGGGGAACCCCCCAACGCGAAGTCTACTCTGTCGGTCCAAAGTGAAGGGATGTCTGTCACTGCCAGATTTTCGCATTTTTCTAGCCGCGTAGCCTGCGCAACATTGGATGCCTTTGCCAGGACAGGCCCCCAAAATTGGTTTTGTTAGAATCCAGATGTACAAAGGCCCCCAATTTCGCTTTACCTGGCTCCCCCCCCTAATCCCCTGGGGCCCATGCACCCCCTTTCTGGGAATCCGGTGTGCTGAGACTCACCTCGGCATAGTTAGCTTGACAGAGGTAGGGTCCTTTTCGGTGATTGAACATTTCTGTCATACAGGAAAAAGGGCTATGGGAGCTGACAGAGAATGCGGCTGCAGAAAATTTTTTTAGATAATTACTATCAGCTTCAAGCCTGTACTCAGAATGGAAAAAGCACTTTGGGGTTTTCCCTAGGGCCCCTATACTTTTGAAATTTTGGTGCCCGGCAAATACTTGATGGACGCACCCTTTCTGGCCTTTTCAGCTTATTGAAAGAATTCGGGAAAGGGGGGAACCCTCTTTTAACAAGCGGGAAGCGATTAAAAGTACGTTGCGGGGAAGACTGGGAAAAAAAAATACAAATTTAAAGCAAGACCTCTGTCTCCAAAACCCCAAAATTCATTATAAAATTGTTTTAGATGGTAACGAGTTCCCGGGCCGGTTTTAAATGTGTGTTCCAGGGTTTCTGATGTCTGCGGCCTGTGAAGATAGAGGTACAAGGGTATATATGGTGGGGGTTTTCCCCCTCCCAGCCTTTGGGGTCTCTGTTCGTCCATCGATTACTATGGTTAAAAAAAATCCCAAACACTCCAAAGATTGGAGGAAATTTTTAACGACTCTCCCTGCAGTACAGTAAGTTTCTTGGCTCATGGGGGGGGTTGGATTTCCTTTAGTGGGGGCAAACCTCTATGGATCGTACCTTTGGTAATGTCCCTTTTCGTTTCTGGGTCACCCTATCTCTCAAATTTAAAAATTGCCCCCATTTTAGTGTTTCCGCTGGCTTCTGTCAGTTTTTGGTTCATGGGTTTTTTTTTTATTGTTTTTTTACAACTTTGCTTTTTAGGCTATTGGGCCTGAGTCAATATTATGATGAGCTCTCACTGCTCAAAGACATGTAGCTTCAAATTTGTGCGAATGGTTCCCTTGGGGGGGGGGAATGCTGATCTTGTTTCCCAAGGGAGTGGATTTTTGGGGGGGATGGTTGCCTTCCCCCTTGGAGTAGGGGAAATTTCCCCTTACTTATTGACAATTCAATAAGTGCTTTTACCAGTTTCCCCTGATGTCTCCTGATTCCTTTTTTTGACTCTTTAAAACAAACAGTTTGTTGAATGCTCTTTTGAAATGGCCACCCCGCCCCCCCCTTTTCCCCTCCCCCTTTCCCCTTTCCTCACCCACCTGCATTTACCCCATGTCCTGAGGACAGATACATGTGTATGTTTTACTTGATTGTACATTTCTATTTTAAAAAACGTTTATGAATTGAAAAAAAAAAAAAAAAAAAGTTTCTTGTCAACCCAGGAAAGAATGGCAGCTCCGTTTTTAAAAGTTTAAAAATTTAAAAAAAATCCCCAGGCCCCAATGGCATACACCCAGTGTCCTAAGGGATTTTAAGTGAGTCATAGATGGCCCCTATTCTTAATTTTATGGACGTCTAATAAGGGGGATTCCCAAAAGGATTGGCGATAGCAAATGGGGGTGCCAATTTTCAAAAGGGGGTCAAAAAGTATCCAAAACTATGGGCCGGTAATTTGCCTCTTTTGTGGGTAAAATGTTTGGGGTTTTTCTAAAAGTGCTATCCGGGAGTATCTCACGAAAAAAAATGTATAACGCCGTTCCAGCGGTTTAGAAGTATCGGCCTGCAGCTATCTCCTAAACTTCTTGGGGAAGTCAGTGCTGATGGATGGGGGGGAGGCACTGGATGTCATTTCAAATTTTTTTAAACATTGAACGGTGCCACAAAAAGGTTGGTAAATAAAATGAAAAGCTTGGGCGGGGAAAAAGTGTGCAAGTGGGTAACAAATGGCCCGATAAAAACAAGGAGTAATTAAGGTAATACTCGATGGGTTGCTGTTACTGTGGGGTACCACAAGGGGCAGTATTGGGCCATCCCCTTCAACATTTTCATTTAAAGTCTTACACATAGAAATTTATCTTTGGAGACATACTAATCTTTTTAAATAATCAAAACAATAAGGTAAAATTTTATTTCAAAAGGGGGCTGAAAGTTGGGGCCTGGGGAGGGAAATGGCTATAGGTTTAACAAGATAAAAGCAAGGTTATGCACTGGGGGGAAAAACCCTTACATGATACATTTAAAAGGAAAAAGGGTGGGTAAAAGTGACATGGGGAAAAGGACTTGGGAATCCCGGTGGACAGAAACTTTAAATTTTAGCAGCCAGTTAACAGCAGCTGCAAAGGCAAAAGGATCATGGGGTGCATTAAAATGAGTATAGAGGCACATGATGAGAACATATTCCCCCATTAACAAATCACGGTTTTGAATACACATGGAAAATTTGTGTACAGTTTTGGGCACCTTGCACAAAAAGGGCTTGAGAGCTTGAACGGGTACAAAGGGGGGCAACAAAAATAATAAAAGGACGGGGGTGGACTACAATACCCAAAAAGATTAGCAGATTGGGGTATTTTTTTTAGAGAAAAGAGGGTCGGGGGGACTATAAATAGTTTTTACATCAAAGTAAATTAAGAACTCCCCCAAAGGTTTCAAACCCGGGGCTGTATTAGAACAAGGGGCTTTTCCCCCGCTTGAGGAATGAAATTTTCAAAAAACATAAAAAGGGGATTCTTTCTGAAAGGCATGGACTGTGAATTTTTCCTGCCAGAGGAATTGCAGGGTGAATTCAACAGAGTTCAAAAAGGGTTTGGATGCTTTTCGGAGGTAATTAAAAAGGTTTTTGTTCAGGATCTAGGGGGGGTCATTCCCAGGGTTTTTTTCCGATTCCCCAATTGGTCGGGAAAGGGAAATTTTTTCCCAAAAAAGGACAATTGGCTTCACCTCATTGGGTTTTTTCCTTCCTCTGGGTCAAAACCTTTGCACAACAGCGAACGGATGGCGTCTCGTCTTTTTTGGGCCTTACAAACTATGAAACTTTTCCTTCCCCCCACCAAATAGAGAGTAAAAGCAGGAAATGGAGACCTTGCTGATTGATAAAAGGACATCTGTTTCGTTGTTTACTTCTTCAAATGTCCGGGGGAACAAAGCACGACGTGACAGAGTAGAGTGCCAAGTAGGGCCGTACGGCGAGCAGCAATGTCAGAACCTAATGGGTGCCTCAGCAATCTTTATTACCACCTCACCAAAGCAGCAAGCAGGGAACACACCCACACAGGCCACTTAAGATCGGTGCCGACAACTGCCCTCAACACCCTTTTTTGTATGTGTTCCGGACCCAATAGACTTCTGGGTATCCAAAAATGGACGAAAGGCCCCAGTTGCTCGCCCGCCTGAGGGTCCCCGCCCACAGCCCGCCAATTTTTGAGCGGCCTTTAGCACAGCTGGAGGTCATTACGACAAAACCTCCGGCTTTCCACAATAATTTATCAGATGAATCAGGGATGGATCTCTGTGATGTTGTGGGCCC